>APFE031645618.1:89375-213569 GCA_000404065.3 Pinus taeda | reverse complement strand
TTATTTTTTAATTTAAAAAATATAAATTTGAAAAAATGTAAAAATAAGATGTGTACAATTTGTGCAACTCTCATTATGTCAATCTATACTCTAATGACATGAGATGTGTACTATAATATGAGCATTATATAAACAATTTGCCATCATTCAATATTAAATAAATAATTATTAATTTGTTATCATTCTCTTCAATGTCAATTATATATAACCTTTATCTACCAAAAAAATGTTTAATTAATTATATTAAAAAATTAATAAAAAAACATTAAACAAATATTCACATAACTCATTTTACAATTTTATTATTGTTTAGAGTACATATAACACATCATGACATTAACTATTTTATTAAACTAAGCGGCAAGAACATTAGCTATGCAACCTTGTTTACATTTTAATACTACATTATTGCAATATATAAAGCAAGTAATATTGATTTAAAAAAGAAATAAAATATTTATTTCTTGATAGATCCGGCGTTAAGATGGATCTACGCTGGTTTCAATCGTGTGCGGTCATACAAAATTTTCTGAACATCTAATTATTTTGATCATTTTAAATATGCTAAATATGTCTAAGATTAATTTGGTCAATTTAATTTTAAATTTTCTTAGTTACCTCAGTTTGTTGAGATGAGAGACACTGTTAGTAACTTGAATTATGAAAAATGATGAAATACAAATTTTGAGTGCAAGGTGTCAATATAACAATTTTGATAGATAGAAAATGTGAATATTAAGAATATAGTCAATTACTAACAATCTTCGTTGCAATCAATTTGAAACTATTTTCTTCTAATTTTCCTATTGTCACACCTATTAGTTTTTCCATTTTCTCATATCGATCATATGAAAAGAGTAGTTGGAATCATAGGCCATTCAAATATTTAACTCGAGCTCTTGTAGTAAACAACATACCTTGTTTCTGTTTCTCTCCAATATTAATAGTAGTTTTCTCGAAATTCAATCATTGTGACTTATGGAGTGTTAAACCCCAAATAATTTTCAATGGTAGTTATTTCTATTACCGCATTTGAATGCAAAGTAATTAACAATGTTGAATGATGGAAAATGGGAATAATAAGAATGTACCCAATTATAAATAATTTATAGTTTCAAGAAGCAAACATTTGGGGTAAGAAAACATTTTATTTAGGATGAAAATTCAAGTATTATATTTATGGTTGAAAAAATTTTATGTGCTTGCATTGAGAGAGAGTGTGTATGTTTTGGTGGTGAGAAGGAGAGAATAAGGGAAATAGAGATATAGATGTTGGGAGAGGGAGGAAGCGAGAGGCAAAGACATGGAGGGAGGAAGCGAGAGGAAAAGACATGGAGGGAGGAAACGATATAGATATGGAGAGAGAAATGTTATAGAGATAGAAGGGGAAGAGAGAGAGAGAGGGAGGGGAAAGGAAGTGAGGGAGAGAGAGATAGATAGATATGGAGAGAGAGTGTGTATGTTTAGGGACCGAGATAGAGAGATAAAGAAGGAGAGACAATGGGAGATAGAGATATAGATTGAGGAGGTAGAGATATGCTTAGACTGAAATCAATGCACACTACTAGTCTAATTACTTTGAAATTAATGTGCATCATACATCTTGTTGCATCAAATCATAAATTAACATTTACACTAAAATCAATGCATCTAGTGCAAACAATGAAATAGGATTTCAAATCAACATCTATACTAAAATCAATGCACCTAGTGCAAGAAATCAAATAGGATTAGAAATCAATATCTATGTTGAAACTGATGCATCTAATGCAGGCAATCAAATATGAATATAAATCAACATCTACACTGAAATCAGTGCATTTAGTGTAAGGTATTAAATATGATTAGAAAATAGAATTAGAAATCAATGTCTACACTAAAACCAACACATCCTGTGCAAGCAATCAAATAGGAGTAGAAATCAACATCGACATTGAAATCAATGCATCTAGTATAAGGTATTAAATAGAATTATAAATTGACATCTACACTATAATCAATGCATATAGTGCATTTGATCAAATAGGATTAGAAATCAACAACCACATTGAAGATCTTAAATGTTCATGACTTTCTAGTTCTAACTTATATGTATGTATTTGTCTATATGAGACTCTTTGTTCTTCCCTCTCTCTCCACCTTCCATTATGTGTCTACCTCCCTCCCCCTCTCCTTCTCTCTCTTCCCCTCCCTCTCCCCCATCTCATTCTATTCACCTCTCCCTAACTTTCTCTAACTTTCTCTTCTTTCCTCTCTCCCCCTGCTATCTATATTTATACATCCATTCATGTAGTGTCCTATTTTTTTCCTAGTATAGTTTTGTCACTCATATCAATGGTGATTTTTTATGAGTTATATATGTGATACTTGATTGAGGAATAATGTTTTATACCTTTTATGTTTATGTATGGTAGATTGATCACTGTATTGGGGAACAATGTTTTATATAGTTATATTCCCTCTTATATCGGGAATCATTATTTATATGTATTAGATTGTTTTGGTTAAGTAATGTAGGCTTTAATCCCATACAGAAGTTACCTGCATACCAATTCTAAAACATAGAAAATAAACAATGTCAGAGCATAACACATAAAACACATATACACAAATATTTTCCCTTGGATCCCAAAATGGGGACTACATCTTGATTTTTTCATTATGTTCCTTTCAATGTTACAATACATATTTATACATGTCGAAGCATCCAATATCGTGTACCAAAAACCATTGCATCCAAAACCACGAACCGAAAACCATCGTGTCCAAGACCATGTTTGAAAACCATGCACAAAACCATTTGTAGGTCTGCCCAACCTAATATGGGGTCCAAAAAAAAAAATTCCCTATGCCCACCCCTCAAACCCCCTATGACGCCTCCGTTGAGCTCTAAGAAGTTCTTTTAATTCATCTGTAGTATTCTTCAAAGTGTCCACCTTTACCAGCAACACCTTTTTGTCTTCTATCATATCCCTCACAAAGTGATACTAAACATCAATTTGTTTTGTCTTTAAATAATAAGCAGTGTTCTTTTCCAAGAAAATTGCACTTTGGCTGTCATAGTCTATCCTTATAGCTCTCTATACTATCCCCATACTTGAACACAATCTTTGGAACCAAACTGCTTCCTTGCTTCCATGAGTGGCTGCCATGTATTCTACCTCTGTAGTTGATAGTGCCATTACAGATTGTTTCTTACTCATCCAACTGACTGCACCTCCAAATAGGTTAAATATATACCCACTTGTATATCTTCTCTAATCCAGGTCTCCATCCGAGTCTGCATCAACAAAGCCATGAATATCCAAAACTCTGTCCAATCTTAGTCTTCCTTGGTAGTGGAAACCACAATCACTAGTGCCATGCAAATACCGGAAAACCCACTTCACTGTTGTCCAATGCTCCTTTCCTGGTTTTGACATAAACTTGCTCAATACTCCCACTGCATGTGCAATGTTTAGTCTAGTACAAATCGTTCCATACATCAGGATACTTACTGCACTTTTATATGGAACATGGGACATGTCATGTTACTCTTCTTGTGTCTTCGGACACTACTCAGCAAATAACTTCACACCTACAGGAATAAGAACCTTCACTAGTTTAATATCATGTATATTAAACCTTTTCAATATTGCCTCGACATACTTCCTCTATTTTAGCTAGAGCTTCCTCTTTACCCACTCTCTTTTAATTTCTATGCCCAAAATATTGTTTGCACAACCAAGATCTTTCATGTCGAATTTGGAGAACAATTGGGTCTTCAAATCCCAGATAATTTCTTTGTGATTTCCAACCAACAACATATCATCCACATACAAGATTAGATAAATAATACGGTCACCAATTAATTTAAAATACACACAGTGATCTGCTTTATTTCTACTGAAGCCAAGTCCCGTATAAATGTATCAAATTTCTGATACGACATCCTTGGTGACTATTTTAACCCATACAGTGACTTCTTTAACTTGCATAGCAGTTCTTTCTTACCCTTCACTACAAAACCTTCAGGTTGCTTCATGTAGATCTCCTCTTCCAGATCCCCATGAAGAAATGTTGTCTTCACATCCATCTGATCTACCTCAAAATCAAAAGCAGCAACAATAGATAAAAGTAATCTAATAGAAGCTACCTTGGCAATAGGAGAAAAAATATCACCAAAATCAATCTGCGGCACCTGGGAATAACCTTTTCCTACCAACCGAGCTTTGTATTTCTCCAACTTTCCTTCTGCATTTGTCTTATTCTTGAACACCCATTTGGTGCCAATGGGTTTCCTTCCAGCCACCAACTCCACCAAATCCCAAGCCTTAGTTTTTGTGCAAAGATGTCATTTCACCACCAGAATCGATCTCGCAGATCTCCCACTGAACAGGGTCTACCATAGGCCTGAGCAAAGCCCCTCAGCAACAAAGCCATCCCCTTGAAGCCAAAACAGCTCTGATACCAAATGTAGATTTTAACACCATATAGAAATTACCTGCATACGAATTCTAAAACACAGAAAATAAACAATGCAAGAGCATAACACATAAGACACATTAGATCCCAAAACCTGGACTACCATCTTGATTTTTTCATTATGTTCCTTTCAATGTTACAATACATGTTTATACATGCCAAAAGTATCCAAAACCATGGACCGAAGACCATTGCGTCCAAAACCATGCATCGAAAACCATCGCGTCCAAAACCATGTGTGAAAACCATGCACAAAACCATAGTTAGGTCCAACCAACCTAATATAGGGTCCAAAAAAAAATTTCCCCAGGGCGCTACCCCAGACCCCATCAAGGGAGGCTACCCGCCCAGCTCAAAGTCCCCACTGCACAATTGGCACAACGAAGGGGGGGCTCTGATCCCGGTTAACTACATCGACTAGTCATGGAAAGAATATAACACAACCCAACAAGTAAATGTTATACATATGTTTTTACTTTTGTATCTGATTTATGAAGTAGGTGTATGACATGGATGGTGATCCAAGATTGAGACACATAGACCCATGGATGGTCATGGTTATGCAAAATATATGGTTAAATATTATTTATGGATGATACATGATTTGTGTGATTATATATGTCTAATATTGTACTAAGCAGGATGTGGTAGGGTACCTGATCATTTTACAACAAGGATGTTCAATTATGAATGACTGTGGAAGTCATTTCTTCAAAACCAAAATGATTTTGGAAGCCATGCACCATTCTGAGTAAAATGTAACTAAGTTAATTTCATTATGAAATTCATTTGATTCCTTTGATCTATGAGATTGTAATGTGTACGAGTCTTTGAACAAGGCCTTACCAACAAACCATTAGATCTGTAACAGCTCACAATCAGTACCATAAGGAGAAACACAAAATTTCAAAGAATGGTAAATGAGAGGGCATGGAAATTAGGGCATGGATTCCTAAATCCAAGAAAGATAAAGACATGGAGTCTTTTATATTTAGGGCGCAGAGTCTTGAATATTTAAAAATATCAAGTTGTGGAATCTTGTATCTTTGGAGTAGATCACGACGCAGAGTTCTCAATCTACTAAGGCACGGAGATGCATGAAATAGGGGTGTAGAATCCCTATTCTCCAAGAGAAAAATACCACTCATGGATGTATTTCCTTAAATAAAATTTCATTGTCACAATTCTGGAATGACTTTCTAGAAATAGAATGTCATGTCCAACATCTCAAGCATGACTTTACAAAAATAGTAAATCACCTTGCATAAATTGGCAATCAAGCATAGTTGAAGAAAAGAAACTTAACTTATCATTAATCAATCTAAATAGTTCAATCTTGATTGAATCCTCAATATTATTAATATTATTATTATCTTTTATGAGACTATGATATTATTATTAAAAAGGAATTACAAGTCAATTTTATCTCCTCAATCAATTACAAGTCATGGCTCTCTCTCTCTCTCTCTCTCTCTCTCTCTCTCTCTCTTTTAAGTAATTCATTACACTCTATTTCATGCACTCATCAAAGAATGGCATATTCATTTTCACACATTAAAAATATCTCATAAAATATTCCTATTAAGCTCTCTTTAATGCATATGCTACACTCTCCTTAACTAAAGCATGCATACCTCTCCTTAATGGCATAAGTTACACTCCTCTAAATGGAATCCAATGCATGCACATTACTCCTCCTTTATGACAAGAATTGGTAGCTCTTCCTATATATGAGTCTCATGTATTGTCATTCGGGGGGGGGGATTATGATGCCAAGAGTGGAAGAGATTTGAGGAAAATAGTGAGATGGAGAGACATGGAGAGTAACCAATTTCTTCCATAATAAATCTGAAATTCTTATTAAAATCCTAAGATCTCTAGCTATTTAGGCTGGCCATGAGTGGTATTGAGAGGAAGTGAAAATTTGCTTCCTTAGTTTTCCTTGCAAATCTCTCTATTGTTGTCTTTTGGTAATACTTGTGAGCCTGTGCAGCTTGGTGGTTCTAGGGGGAGAATTTCTTCCTAGATATGGTTGGGAGGAAAACCAGGTGGTTCATAATGAGTTGGTAAGGATATCGGAGCTAGAGCATACTCTCATTGGAGATGGAGCATGCTCCCATTTTTTGAGTTGTATAAATTCACTGGCAGGTATGTTGACAACATTATATTGTGTTTTTTTTGTAGTTAATTACATGTTTTTTTATTATTTTGTTGTTTACTGAAACTTAGATATATATCAAATGCTACACACTAAATGTTGAAGGAATTTTGCAATATCTGTAGATTATTTTATGTAATTTTTTTTGGTATAGTTTCATTGCAAGTTGATTTACATCATGTCTTAATGGTTGAAGCATTCAGGCTACCATGAGTTTTATGAAAACGTGTTAATAGCATAAATTTGGTTTTTCCTTCTCTTTTTACATTTGTAGATAAGTTTGCACATTATATGTTTGACAAAAGTGATAAATGAGATAATAGGAATTTGTTATTTTGTTGTGATTTTAAATGATCACGTTTTTAGGTGTTTCTGTTTTTATTCATTTCAACTTCAGGAGGTATTTGTACCTTTTTTGCATGTCGCCCCAATGTTGATTTCAAAAAAACAAAGTTTTAGAATCTGGTTTTGTAATCTGCTATATTTCACATATTTACTGTTACTGCTTGGTGGTGTGTCTTGCTGCTTTTTTTTTAGCTGTGATTTACCTAGTAATATATTTTTATGAAACCAATATTTTTTATAAACTTGGAATTACTTTTTTAAATTAGCAATGGTTAATAAATTGATAGTTTAAATAACTTGTGACTTCTTGTTTGATAGTTTAATAGCTAGCATCTTATCTTGTCACTGTGAACTATTGTTCAAAATTCTCCAATTGTTGTAGCTACATCAATGCGAGCTAGTTGTAAAAATTCTTAAATATTTATAGTCATTATGTGCCTAAATTTTTTTATATGCACCAATCAAAATGGATGACAACTGCACTTATATATTAGGTTCACTTATTGGCATTACTGACAAAGAAAAAAAAATTATGTAATCTTGGATTCATGTAAGTTAATTTTGGTGAAATTACCTTAAAGGTTATGGTTGTAAGTGTTTGAAAAAATGCCTCAATGGCTGTACATTTCATGCTTGCAAACTATTTTACATAATGCTTCAATGGTTGTAGCTAATTACATCTATGAATTGTCTATAAATATGACTAAGTGAATCTAGGATTTGCAACCAAGGTGTTGTTGGAAATATCTCAAAGAATAAGCATGATGATTCTGTTGAATTAAAAATCCATGGAAGGAAAATTGGGCAGGTGAATTGTTGTGATTGTTAGCTCACATATGAATTCAAAATAATTGGGAACCACTCCTTTAGAAGTTGAATTATCTTGTTTTTCTTCCCTTTGTTTTACCAAAGAATTCATATGCATATTATCGAGAACAAAATCAAATTAGTCACTCTTAAACAGTTTTAATTGCAATAGAATGAACAATTAGCTTATTGGGAATTGTGGTTTGTAAAGATTGATATTATTTATCCCACTAAAGGCTCTATAATTTAAATGTGATTTTAAGACTTATGGTTGTAATTTTTGGATCTTGAGGAACCATGACCCTGTAGCTTTAATGAGAAGTTTAATATTACCATGGGTTAGTTAGTTAGTAGAAAAGTGTGTAGTGTAAAGAATACCAATAAAAATATTGATATATGAACTTGCATTAACTTTTACGTCTTAAAAACGTAAACTAAAATCACATTTTGAGTCAACCTTAGTATAATATGGATGGTTGGTAAGGTGGGAACTTACATATGGTATCAGAGGCAAGTTGAAACTCTAGGGCTTAGGGCTTGCCTACTAATATTTATTTACTTACCTAAATTTTTCCTTAGTCTGGTTTAGTAATCATGGAGGGAACATCAAGGAGAAGGAAGGAAGTCTCATCTCCACCTCCCCAAGGTAATGAATCTGAGCAAATATCCATTAGGGAAGTAAGGGATATGATGTTACCTTTCCAAAAGATTATTGAAGTCTTGATCTGTAGGGTTGGGGGAAATCCTCCAATGCCTAGTTCTTCATGTCAAGAAGAGAGGCAAGAAATACCATCTGATGGAGATGTACATAGAGAGTTGGAAAAAGTTAAGCTTCCTATCTTTAAGTGTACTACAAAAGGGGAGGTAACAGAAGCTATGTTGGAAAACATGCACCTATGTTTTGAGTTGTGGAACTATTCTAGCGACCAAAAGGAAAAGTTGGCTATATACCAACTTAAGGAGAGTACATTAATATGGTGGAGGAACTTAGAATCCCAATTGGGATACTCCATGTCTACCTTGACATGGTAACGATTTAAAGAGGACTTTCAAGCAAAGTAACTTTATAATGAATAATTTGAGAGGAAATTGAATGAGTTCCATGATATTAATCAAGGAACTAAGACAATCCTTGAATATGGAGCACGATTCATGGAGTTGCTTAGATATGCTACCAATCTAAATACTAAAACCCTCAAGTTAAACAATTTTTTGTATGGATTGAATCCTATTATAAAGGAAAAGGTGCACATTTTGAGGATAAAACCCCAAATCTACCATTACATGGGAAACCTCCTCGAACGGGAGGCCAATATGTAAGACATAATTCAGGTGCTTCACATCATCGGGGATTTCAAAAGAATCATACTTTTAAGAACCAACAAAATAACCCAAGGAAACATCTTCAAAAAATTAATGCTTGCACTCAAGAATCACCTAATAAAAGGGTGAAATTTATGAAAACCGCTACCACTAATGGATGTTGGACTTGTGGAGGACCTCATTATGAGCAAGATTTCCCTCAAAAGAATGCTGAAGCACAATCAGAGCAGGAATAAGCAACTATTATAGATGTGGACAGAGTCCATAGGATTCATGCGGTTATACAAAATCGCCAGGTCAAGCATCAGTCCACAGTGCTTGAAACATCAAGTAAGCTAAATGGTATAATTGTTAATATTTTGATTGATCCTCACACAACTGAAAGTATTATTTCTCCTAATTCTTTATTGAAATGTAAATTGGTGGCAATAGAGAAAAATGACTTTGATCAAGTTGAGATGGCCTCGGGGCGATCTCAAAAGGTTTAATGCTTAGTACAAGATTGCCCTTTAGACTTGGGAGTGTGTGTCACAAATGTGAAGCTTTATGTGATGCCACTTGGTCACTATGATCTAATAATTGGGATGGACTGGCTTGAAGCCCACTGGGCTGTTCTTAGTTGTCAAAAAAAAACCCTTCATTTTTTGAGTGATGAGGGCCAATCTATGGTTATCCATGGGGAAAGGAGACTTGTTTCTTTAAGACTTATCTCATTCTTGTAGATGAAGAGAAGTCTTAGGAAAAGATGTCAAATGTATGTTGTAATTACTTTAAATGATTGAGATCTTTCATCCTTTGAACAATATCATTTCCTTTTAAAATTCTCAGATGTCTTTCTAGAGGAGTTGCCTGGTTTACCTCCAAAGCGAGAGATTGTCTTCTCCATAGAGCTAAATCCTAGTACCGAACCTATATCCAAAGCTCCCTACCGAATGTCTATTATTGAACTTCATGAGTTGCAAGTGCAACTTCAAGAGTTATTGGACTGGGGTATGATTAGACCTAGTGTTTCACCTTGGGGAGCTCCAATGATATTTGTAAAGAAGAAAGATGGATCCCTTAGGCTCTGTGTTTTCTACAAGTAATTGAGTCGAGTAACTATTCAAATTCAATATCATTTTCATCCCATTGGTGATCTATTTGATCAAATGAAGGGAGCCACCGTATTCTCCGAGATTGATCTTCAACCTAGGTATCATCAGCTCAGAGTTAAAAAAGAGAATATTTCCAAAACTACTTTTTGAACTCGTTTTGGTCATTATGATTTCGTGGTTTTTCCTTTTGGGTTATCTAATGCCCCAAGAGTGTTTATGAGTCTGATGAATGGTGTATTTCAGAATTACTTGGTCAAATTTGTACAAGTCTTCCTCGATGAAATCCTAATATATTCGAAGTCCCCAGAAGAGCATGAGCAACACCTAAGATTGGTGTTACAATGCTTAAGGGAAAATAAACTTTATGCAAAAATGTCCAAATGTTATCTTTTCCAATAAAAAATCCATTACGTTGGACAAATTATCTCTAGTGAAGGCATTTCTATTGACCCAACAAATATCGATGCAATTTCAGAATGGAAAACACCCTCTAATGTGCATGAAGTTTGTAGCTTCATGTGTATGGAAGGATACTATCGGAGATTTGTGGAGGGATTTTCAAAAATAACCAGCCCTGTCACTTCATTTCTTAGGAAGGGAGTACGAATTAATTGGAAAAATGAGTGTGAGCAAGAATTTTCCAATCTCAAACAATTTTTGCCTACAACTCCAATACTTCAGGTTCCGGATATGGATAGACCATTTATAGTATGTACTGATGCATCAAAAGATGGATTGGGTGCGGTTTTATCACAAGATGGTAGGGTGATTTGCATATGCCTCTAGGAAGTTAAGGACACATGAGGAAAACTATGCAACCCATGATCTAGAACTAGCAACTATAGTTCATGCCTTACAACTTTGGCAACATTATCTGGTGGGAAATAAATTTGAATGAAAATAGATCACAGAGGTTTGAAACATATGTTTACTCCGAGTGATCTAAATGCTAGGCAATGAAGGTGGCCAGAACTCCTAAGTGAATATGATTTTTGACATAACTTACATCAATGGTACATCAAACAAAGTAGTTGATGCACTCAGTCAAAGATAACGAATCATTTCAGTAGTTCCATTGAAGATTGATTTATGGGAGTGCATATTGAGGGCACAAGATGTATATGAATGGTGCAAGGAAGCTAAAGTTTCTATTTCTGGGGTGGGGGCTAAGAAAGAAAAGGTAGAAGGGCATTATTGTGATGATTACAGTATGGTGAGATTCATGCAAAATATTGTCGTTCTAGATCAAGATGGGTTTCATGAGTTCATTTTGAAAGAAGCTCAGAATGCAACATATATGGCTCACCTGGGAGTCTAGAAGATGTATGTTGATTTAAATAAAAAATTCTTTTGTGCAAGCATGAAGATGTAGCAATTTTTTTGGCAAAATGTTTCGAATGTCAGCTATTTAAAGTAGAACATGGTCATCCAACAGGATTATTACATCTGCATAACATTCATGAGCCCAAATGGGAAGAAATATCTATGGAATTTACTGTTGAATTACCTAAAACAACCAAAAGGGATAACTCCATTTTGGTGGTGGTAGATAAACTTACTAAGAGTGCCCATTTTATACCTGTTAGAGATACCTACAAAGCATCTAAAATAGCACAAGTATTTATCAAGGAGGTGGTTAGACTTCATGGTTTTCCTAAGAAAATCATATCAAATAGGGCCTCTATATTTATAGGAAGATTTTGGACTAGTTTCCAAGGAGCCCTTTAGACACAATTAAATTTCAGTACATCTTATCATCCAGAGATTGATGGCCCAACTGAAAGAGTAAATCAAGTGTTAGAGGACATGCTTGGAATGTATGTAATGGGTCAACAATGTAAGTGGGAATATTATCTTCCTCTAGTGGATTTTGCTTACAATAACAGTTATCACCGCTCCCTTGGTATGGTACCTTATGAGTTATTGTATGGAAGACCATGCAGAACACCTTTAATTTGGGATAGATTAGAGGACAGCATCTCAGTAGGTCCTGAAATTATTCAAGAAATGGAAGAACAAGTGTGTCATATAAGGAAAATATTAAAGCAGGCACAAGATAGACAGAAGATCTATGCTAATATGCATAGAGTGGATTGTAGTTTTAAAGAAGGGGAATTTGTTTTTCTTCGAGTAAAACCTCATTAAGGCTCTATTTGGTTGGGAAAGGATCTAAGCTCTCTCCTCGATTCATTGGGCCTTTTAAGATCATTAAAAGGGTTGGACCTATGGCATATCATCTTGCTTTACCACCAATTTTTCATCATATGCATGATGTATTTCATATTTCGGTACTAGGTAAGTGTGTTCATGATCCTTCTCACATTTTAGATCGGCATCAATTACAGGTAATAGATGAAGGGACTCTTAAGGCATAGCTAGTTTGCATTTCGGACCATCACACTCGACAACTCAAATGTCGCATGGTGGACCAAGTAAAGGTCCTATGGGACTCATACAGTCCTAGTGCCACCACTTGGGAAGATTTGTCTTCTATGCGTCTTGAGTTTCCTTTCTTGTTTAGTAAAACTTCAGGCCAAGTTTACTCTAAGAGGGGGAGTATGAAGTGTCCCATTTTTTTCCTAGTATTGTTTTGTCACTCCTATCAAGGGTGATTTTTGACGAGTTATATATATGATAGGTTGATCACTTGATTGAGGAATAATGTTTTATATACATAGTTATATTTCGTTTTATGTTTTTGTATGGAAGATTGATCACCGCATTAGGGAACGATGTTTTATATAGTTATATTTCCTCTTATATGTGGCATCATTGATTATCTATATTACATGGTTTTGGTTAACTAAATTTTATACATGGGTTTTTCTTTTTGTATTTGATTTATGAAGTAGGTGTATGACATGGATGGTGATCCAAGATTAAGACACATAGACCCATGGATTCTCATGGTTATGTGGAATAGATAGTTAATTATGGTTTATGGATGATACATGATTTGTATGATTATATATGTCTAATATTATACTAAGTAGGATTTGGTAGGGTACCTGGTCATTTTCCAACAAGGATGTTCAATTATGAATGACTGTGGAATTCATTTCTTCAAAACCAAAATGATCGTGGAAGCCATGCACCATTCTGCGTAAAATTTGATTAAGTTAATTTCAATATGAAATTTATTTGATTTCTTTGATCTATGATATTGTAATGTGTGCAGGTCTTTGAACAAGGCCTTATTAGTGAACCATCAGATGGGTAAAAGCTCACAATCAGTACCATAAGGAGAAACACAATGTTTCGAAGAACAGTAGATGAGAGGGCATGGAGTCCTAAATCCAAGAAAGATAAATACATGGAGTCCTCAATCTACTAAGGCATGGAGATGCATGAAATAGGCGTGCGAAATCCATATTATCCAAGAGAAAAATACCACTCATGGATTAATTTCCTTAAATAAAATTTCATTCTCACAATTCTAGAATGACTTTCTAAAAATAGAAAGTCATGTCTAGCATCTCAAGCATGACTTTCCAAAAATAGTAAACCACCTTGCATAAATTGGTAATCAAGCAGAGTTAAAGAAAAAT
The DNA here is from genome assembly GCA_000404065.3 of Pinus taeda. NCBI lineage: Eukaryota > Viridiplantae > Streptophyta > Pinopsida > Pinales > Pinaceae > Pinus > Pinus taeda. The sequence continues at coordinate 199,830 of APFE031645618.1, read as the reverse complement.
GACTTAACATATCATTAATTAATCGTAATAGTTCAATCTTGAATGAATCCTCAATATTATTAATATTATTACGATATTTTATGAGACTATGATATTATTATTAAAAAGGAATTACAAGTCAATTTTATCTCCTCAATCAATTCACACATCTCCTTCATGACTCTCATGGTTGTATAGATTATTTCAATGTATAAATTATAGTGAATCAATTGTAATGGCCATTAATTATTAGGTAATATAACAATCTGATGTAAGTCTCCTCTAATGAATGTTGTGAGATTAATGTTGCAACATGATAGACGCATTAAGGAATTTTATAATTTGATATAATAGGTAAGAAAAGTCATAATATAACATAATTTTTTATGAACATTGGAATCTTATATATGAATATAGCAAGTTAATATAAAAAATCAAAACGGAGATTATAATGGATATAACTATATTATAAATTATTTTTTTCAAGCATTAATCATGTTTGATCATAGTTGAATAGGGTTGAAGAAGAGTGACGATGGATAATTGTGGCTGACTATAATTAACCACTCTATTTTCCTATAAACCATTCAATAGCACAAATATACAATTGACTAAGAATGAATTCCAACTTGGTTATTGATAGTTGAGTGTGGTCAATCCTAATTAAGAATGACAAAATATAGTAAAAATAAAGAAAGGCATAGTCATAACGAAACATGATATATTGAAATTAGCCATAGTCAATTATCATTGAAAATAATAAGGCTTAGTAAACCATCTTTAACCATAATAGTATTTTTATTTTAAACCTATTAGTTCTTATAATACTATATGATAAGTAGTATTCATATAGAATTATAAAGTAAATAATTAAATCAGAACTATTTTATTATTTTAAAAGTTTATTTCATCATACTAACAATTATAATAATAATCGAGATTTAATATCATGTCCAAGCAATAAATGCAATTGGTGTATGAGAAGCACTTGTTTATGGGACAAGGGATACATACTCTACCCCACTTTTAATTTGAATGTGTGGCATCTTTGTTAGAAACACATGCTCTTAACCATAATATCTCACTAAAATTATTACACAGGCTATCATATATAGCAATATACGATAAAAATATATAACCACATATATAATAAAAGATAAGATAATAATCCCCATGTGGAGTTCATTCCTTTGATGGGTCAATTATCATGAACCACTCCCAATAATCCAACTTTGTATGGGAAACACACCCCTTGAACTAAGAGTGACATGAATGGAACTAAGGTTCTTCAGCTCACAGATGAATACATTCATTGAAAGTTACTGCAACACATCAATATAATTCAACATTTGTTTCATGACATTGGAGAGTATCATGGTTCATTGTGTAGTTGACGTGAAAAGTCAAGTTTGTTTGGTTTTATTGCAGTTTCTCTTAGTCTACTAAGTAAGTTTCCAATACGTCACCTAGTATCCTTTTCTTTATATATTTTTTCCATGATCTTCTTCAATGTTTAATGCATAGGACTTCCTTCCCCCTCTCATCACTTCGGCATGACTCTCTACATTCTTTCTAATTCTATTTCATCCCTAAAATTATTATTCTTGTATAAGAATCAATAGCTCAAATGCTACCTACTCTATCTCTTGTTATGGTGGCTTCTATATATTCAATTACTCCCATGGACGTCATCTAATTTGCATTCAGTCCTTTTTTTTATATTCTAGTAATGTGAAATAGATGATGATGATGATGATGATGAACACCTACTAAGACGAATGCAGTCTATCAAACCTTAATAAAGGATTAATTGCAACTTTAGACATTTTATTTCCATCGTAAAAAAGGAAGGGAAAGAAATCTTCCAAGATCACTATAGTTACGTTGTATTAACAAGGAAGGTTGGACGTGTGGAAAATGTTTTTGAAATGAGAATGGACATGAGTAAGAGCTAGGAAATCTAGGAGAAATTGTTCTTAATATTCAACCCTCTTAACATCGCAAAGGTTTTGGGGAAGGTGCAACATTAGGTTTCACTATGAAGGTCATGAGCATTAGTTCTAATCTTTGCAATGTTCATTATCTCCTTAGTAATTGTAAAGACAGAGATATAGTTTAGGTTAGAAAGGGTGGGGTTGATCTCATCCATGTAATACCTTAGTTTCCTTTTCCACTCTATCTCCTTATCATTACATAATTTAGTAAATTTGGAGTTAATAATAATCTTAACACTATCCTTATTCCCCAAGAAAATCTCCTTTATGCCCCAATGGTCGAGCCAAAACTGGGCATCCTTATGCCATCCACCATAGAGATGGAGGTGGGTTTTTTGGCTAGAGTTGGAAGCAAGTTTGGGAAACCTCTTTCCTTCCATGTTGTACCACTTGTACACAAGTACTTAAACATAGTCATGTTTTCAATGGGGGAAAGGCTAAGTTCGATCAAGAGGATAGGATAAGGAATATTTCCTTTAATATTGAGGTTGTAGGTTATAAATTATATTTTAATCATCTCGATAATCCTCAACAACTCTCTTAATATAATACAGCCCCAAAATTCACATCCATATAAAATAAATATTTTGATGTGCATTATAATTGTTTCCCTATAGCAACATTTAATTTATGGAGCTATACTTGTATGAATTAAAATTTCCTTAATTCATATATTAATTCACATTTCCTTAGTTCATATATAATTCGCATTTTCTTAATTTATATAATAATTAGAATTTCTATAAACCAAACATTACAGTTTGAAAAAAATCAACTTTGTATATCAAATTCAGTTTGTTGTCTCAAAGCCTAGTGATATTTACCCTACTAAAGGGTGCAAGTGAGATCATCATCCCTGAATAAACGTATATGCACAAAGGGAATCAACAATGTGAAATCAAGGTTGAATTTAAAGAATTGTAAAGTAATCGTCTTCCTCATATTTCCTTTACTTTTGTAATTCTTTATGGAAAAATGCTTAATAGATATACTAAGGTGGCAATGATGATGTTCAAAGCTGTTTCACTTTTAACGAACATGTCCTGTAATTGAATTTCATATTCACAATGTTGTATCTCCTCTCCTGTTGATTATGATTACCATGCATCCCTAGAAGTCGTTTGATGCAGTTAAGTAATTTGGAGTTCTATTTAAGTGCGATTTTTTGGACTTTCCAGTGGTTTTCTAGCCAGAATATTATGGAAACTTTTTTGGTGAAATCTTGATTTGTATTGTTTAAATTGGTTTTTTGACTCTATATATGGATTCAACACCATGAAAAAACCCCTAATAACTTAAATTGTGCGTAGTTCACCCATCAAACTTATGATTTCAATTAATCCCTACTAGATTTTAGACAGATTAGATCGGAAAATAAATCGAAAAACTTTTCAAAAATCACACTTAAAGACAACTCATAAAAGAAATAGGATTAAGTGGAAAAATATTGATGATTTATCTGATCGGGTTGAATTTGAATGACACATACATAATTATGGTCATACATCTAATGATCTAGTCAAATGAAATCCAAGTGGTAAATCATTTATAGACTATATTTTGAGATATTATTCTTAGGTGGAAGTAGATGAATAATATAAGTGGCCTAGTACACCAATACCTTAATCTTGAAAGACCCATGACCCATAATTAATGGTTAAGACTAAACCCCACTTTTAAATTCCTAGGGACTGATTATGACTACAATCATTACAAAAAATTATGGTGGGATTTACCATGCAAAGATGATATGTCAAATAATTATACCACATTGGTAAACTTCAGAACAATGAACACTTTACTCTCTTTGAAGTGTCCTGAATGTTTGTTAGATTGGTTGTAGACATTTTGTCATAACATAAATGTAGTGGACACATACATAATTAAGGGAGAATACGAATCACTTGAGGTTCCACTTTTAGAGACCATAGATTTGCAAGAAAGCGAAGTCATGGATGAAGGAATACAATGGATACATTTCTATATAAACTTCACCAATGGCTCATAAAAATGAAGTTGTCTGTACAAAAACTGCAAGGGAGGTGCATCATTTTTTGAAAAATTTGTTCAAAAGCTTGGGATACCTTGTACTATGATGAAATATTCATAAATCATAACATGTATTTTGACTAGGAGAGGGGTGTTTCCTCTCAATTCAATATCACTTCGATTCTTTAAAAATCTATTATTCATGCTTTTTTGAGTCTATACATGCTTACTTTCCACATGATTCCTTAAGGACTCAAAGTCATTCTTTGGCTAAAGGTGAGGATTGACCCACATCATGAGGGAATCTATGGAAAAGTATTCTAAGCACTAGTCCAAGACTGTAGGAACCTCCTACTTTTAGGACAATTCCTTTGTACTTTGTCAAAAGATCATGATATAAATATATACATCTTGCCTCCTCATAATATCTATAAATAAGGGGAGAGAAGATCATCTTGAGGCATTTATATTTGGAGTCCAAAGTGAGTCTAGATTCAGTATTCAATTGGTTATTGCCCTGCAACTGCGCTTAGTGTGATCATCTATGCATCTTGAAGAAACTCAAAGAATACTATATTAAATCTGACAAGATTGTGCATGTGCATGTAGATACATGTGTGAACCTAAAGTGGTGATATTTTTAGGGTTTTTGAGTCTAAGTTTTCTTTTCTTTGAATATTTGTAAATCCATTCTACAATAATAAATATATATTTTAGTTTTAGTGCGATTATGTGCTCAAAAATCTTGCATCTGTGTTGAATCTGTTTCTATAAGTTCAACAAAATTTCATCTGAAGTTCACCTAGAGTTCTGTGAGTATTCCTTGTTGAATGTTTCAATAGGGCAAGAGTAGAGTTCTATGAGTATTCCTTGTTGAATGTTTCAATAAGGCAAGAGTAGTCATGGTCAGTGACTTATTTGATGAGTTTAGGAACTTGTCTAAAGGTTCATGTAGGAGTTCAGATATGAATTCATGTAAAGAAGGAAGAAAACCAGTCAAGGTTTAGTCTTTATCGAAGGAAGCCTCTTGCGTTACAAATTGGTATCAGAGCCACAAAATCTAGGTACATCTCAATTTTCACGATCAAATTATGGAGAAAATTTTTAGATCATTCTCTTTTAAAATTATAGATAACCTTGAGAAATATTGTAGTTTTGGTCATGGTAATTCATTTTATAGTTCTCATCAATATTCTATGTATCAAATATACACCACAAGTTGCATGGAAGCTACTAACCATTCTCCATCCAATGTTTATGGAGATTTGATTCTTTTCATCCGCAAGCTATTACTAGAGTCATAGTTAAATAATTTGTGTCTCAATTAGAACAAAATTTTGAATTCACCAAAACCATGCCTCCTATAAATCTGAAATAGATTAAAATGTGGGTTTTAACCCCATACAAAAATTACCTACATACGAATTCTAAAACATAGAAAATAAACAATGCAAGTGCATAACACATAAAACACATATACACAGAGATTTTCCACTAGATCCCAAAACAGGGACTACCAGCTTGATTTTTTATTATGTTCCTTTCAATGTTACAATACATATTTATACATGTCGAAGCATCCAATACCATGGATCAAAAACCATCGCGTCCAAAACCATGGACCGAAAACCATCGCGTCCAAAAACATGTGCGAAAAAATAATGCACAAAACCATAGGTAGGTTCGTGCAACCTAATATAGGATCCAAAACCAAAATTTTCAGGGTCACTACCCTGGAACCCATAAAGTGGGGTTACCTGTACCCCTGAAACCCCCTATGACCCCTCCCCTCCTGCCCCTGCTACGCAGTCGACACAACAAAGGGGGGGCTCCGCCCCCTTCTAACCCCTCAGTTAACTACGTGGGCTAGTCATGGAAATAATATAACACAACCCAACATTCGCCCACTTGTTGCTTTAATTCCACAGGGGGCCACAAGAGAGCTTAGTCATTTATCCAGCCCTGCAACACCCATTGTTTCTCTACACCAAGAGAACTTCTCAGAGCTCACAGATTTTGTCAATGCATTTGTAGTATTCTTCAAAGTGTCCACCTTTACCAGCAACACCTTTTTCTCTTCTATCATATCCCTCATAAAGTGATACTGAACATCAATGTGCTTTGTATTTGAATGATATTCATGGTACTTTGCCAAGAAAATTACACTTTGGCTATCACAGTCTATCCTTATAGCTCCCTGTACTAACCCCATACTTGAACACAATATTTGCAACCAAACTTCTTCCTTGCTTGCATGAGTGGCTACCATGTATTTTCCCTCTATAGTTGATAGTGCCACTACAGATTGTTTCTTACTCTTCCAACTGACTACACCTCCAAATAGATTAAACACATACCCACTTGTAAATCTTCTTTGATCCAGATCTCCAGCCCAATCTGCATCAACAAAGCCACAAATATCCAACACTTTGTCCAATCCTAGTCTTCCTTGGTAGCACAAACCATAATCACTACTACCACGCAAATACCTAAAAACCCGGTTCACTATTGTCCACTGCTCCTTCCCTGGTTTTAACATAAACATGCTCAATACTCCCACTGCATGTGCAATGTCTAGTCTAGTATATACCATCGCATACATTATGCTACCGACTGCACTTGCATATGGAACACGGGACACGTCCTCTTCCTCTTCTTGTGTCTTGAGACACTACTCAACAAATAACTTTACACCTACAAGAATAGGAACCTTCACCGATTTACCATCCTGCATATTAAACCTCTGCAATATTGTCTCGACATACTTCCTCTGGTTTAACCAGAGCTTCCTCTTTGTCTAATCTCTTTTAATCTACATGCCCAAAATATAGCTTGCAGCACCAAGATCTTTCATGTCGAATTTGAAGGACAAACGTGTCTTCAAATACTGAATAATTTCTTTGTCATTTCCAGCTAGTAACATATCATCCACATACAAGACCAGATAAATAACACGGTCGCCAATTAATTTAAAATGCACACGGTGATTTTCTTTTCTTCCAGTGAAGCCAAGTTCCCATATAAATGTATCAAATTTCTCATACCACATCCTTAGTGACTGTTTTAACCCATACAAAGACTTTTTTAACTTGCATACCAATTCTTTCTTACCCTTCACTGCAAAACCTTTAAGTTGCATCATGTAGATCTCTGCTTCCATATCTCCATGAAGAAATGTTGTCTTCACATCCATCTATTCTACCTCAAAATAAAAAGCAGCAGGAAGAGATCAAAGTAATATAATAGAATTTACCTTGGCAACAGGAGAAAAAATATCACCAAAATCAATTCCCGACACCTGCGAATAACCTTTTGCTATCAACCGAGCTTTGTATTTCTCCATTTTTCCTTTTGCATTTGTCTTGTTCTTGAACACCCATTTGCTTCCAATGGGTTTCCTTCTAGCTGGCAACACCACTAGATCCCAAGCCTCATTTTTGTGCAAATATGCCATTTCATCAACCATGGCCTCTTTCCATAGTTTTCCATCCTCTGAATCTACTACTTCCTTCATAGTTATGGAATCATCATCAGTAATAGATAAAGAAAAATATGAACACAAAGTAGATGGACAATACCTTTCTGGTTGCCTTCTTTCTCGAACTATTATTCTCAGACCTGGATTTTGTGGCTCTTCATCTTCTGATTCCTCCTCTGTTGTAGCGTATGATTCTTCCTCCTTTAGCTCAAACTCTATCTTCTCAGGTTCCTTTGGTTGGACTTCATGTTTAATAACATCTTTTACCTCTCTGAACACCGCATCTCAGCTGTACACAACCTTCCTTGTCATTGGGTTCCAAAGCTTATAACCCTTTAAACCAACCATGTACCCAGTAGAGATGCACTTTTCAAATCTACTATCCAACTTGGTTCTTTTCTCCTTTGGAACATGTACATATGCATCACATCCAAATACCCTCATATGTGAAAGAGAAGGTTTCTTATCAGTCCATATCTCTTATGGAGTCTTATCTTCCAACGTTGATGAAGGTGATCTGTTGACCACGTAACATGCAGTCTCCACTGCCTCTGCCTAGAATTCTTGTCCTAACCTAGCACCACTGAGCATGCTTCTCACCCTTTCAATCAACGTCTTGTTCATTCTTTCTGCAACTCCATTTTTCTGAGGTGTATATGGAGTAGTCTTCTGCTGAGCTATACCACAATTCTTACAAAATTCTTCAAATTCCTTACTGCAAAACTCTGCACTGTTATCTACCCTCAGCACCTTTACCTTCTTCTTTGTCCGGTTTTCCACCAGGGCCATAAATTCTTTAAACCTGTCAAAGACTTCAGATTTCTTCTTAAGGAAATATATCCATGTATTCCTTGAGAAGTCATCCATAAATGATACATAGTACACAAACTTACCTAGTAGTGGAAGCTTCACAGGTCCAAACACATCATTGTGCACAAGTTCTAATATATGTTTTGCCCTCTTACCACCAAAGGGGAAACTCACCTGATTTTCCTTCCCATATACACAATTTTCACAAAAATCAAAATCCAGAGAGCTATTACTCATACCTTCTACCATAGCTTTACCATGAAGTATTTGAAGACCCTTCTCTCCAATATGTCCGAGCCTTTGATGCCATAGCATGGTCTTCTCTCCAGAGACCACTAGATTTTCTGCTTCACTTTCCATAACCATAGAACTGTTGCACACATCAATGACAATGCTCCCTTTCAGCTTGTATAAAGTTCCAATGCGAACTCCTGCATCAATACCATTGCCCCCCGAACCATTTTGCAGGTATCCTTCTCGAACACTCTTTTTATACCTACATCATCCATCTTGCTTACAGAAATCAGATTTTTGGCGAATGCAAGAATATGCATAACACCCGAAAGTGTTCTAACCCTTCCACCTTCCAAGTTCAACTTTACTTTTCCACGACCAACAATTCTAGCCTTCCTCTCACCACCATGATATTTCACATACTCACAAAACCACTCTCTATGGGGAGTGAAGTGAAAGGATTCACCTGAGTCAATCAACCATGCCTCATGATCTACATGTGTACTCTAAGAAGCCAAGTACACATCCCCACCTATCTGAGGTGGTTTTCGCCTCTGCAGAAGGAGTATCATCAATTCCCTTTCCTTTTTCAAGAGCTTTATATCTACAATCCCTTTTGTAGTGCCCTTCCTGTCTGCATTTCTAGCACACCACCTTTACAGGTTTTCCTAGAGATTTAGATCTCCCTCTCGATTTAGATTTCCCACTCGATGACTTATTTTTGTTTCTGTTATGGGATCGTCGTCATACAAACAAGGCATCACCATTGTGGCTTTCCATATTTTTTTGTCTCAGATCCTCCGCCAGCAAGGATGAGACTATTTCATCAAACTACAAGGCAGTTGAATTGCTATCGATTGCAATAACCAGACTATCTCACAAATCTAGTAGAGATCACAGCAAACTGATGCACTTATCTTCATCTAAAATTTTAATATCAACAGATAATAACTAACTTACCACAGTATTAAATGCATTTAGATGCTCCATCACCGAGTCTCCATCTTTCATCTTCAGGTTATACATATTTTTTCGTAGGAACAGTTTATTCACCAGATACTTAGATTGGTGCAAAGTTCCTAACTTGTCCCACAAATGCTTTGACGTAGCTTCCACTAATACATTCAGCAATACTGAATTTGAGACACACAATTGTATTGTTCTCTTTGCCTTTCGATCTAGCTTCTTCCATTCTTCATCGGACAATCCCGATGGTTTAGTACCTGGATCTACTACGATCCACTGTTCTTTATCCACCAACAGATCCTCCATCTTGAGTTTCCACAACTCAAAACTCGAACCATTAAATTTCTTGGTTTGTATCTTTCCACTGCTTGCCATCTTTTTTTCACCACCAGAATCGATGCCGCAGATCTCCCTCTGAATAGGTTCTACCAAAGGCCCGAGCGAAACCCCTCAGCAACAAAGGCTTCCCCTTCAAGACAAAATAGCTCTGATACCAAATGTAGGTTTTAACCCAATACAGAAATTACCTACATATAAATTCTAAAACACAGAAAATAAACAATGCAAGAGCATAACACATAAAACACATATACACAAAGATTTTCCCATGGATCCCAAAGTCGGGACTACCAACTTGATTTTTTATTATGTTCCTTTCAATGTTACAATACATATTTATACATGTCGAAGCATCCAATACAATGGACCAAAAACCATTGCATCCAAAACCATGGACCGAAAGCCATTGCATCCAAAACCATGTGCGAAAAATCATGCACAAAACCATAGGTAGGTTCGCCCAACCTAATATAGGATCCAAAACCAAAATTTTCAGGGTCACTGCCCTGGAACCCACAGAGTGGAGATACCTACACCCCTAAAATCCCCTATGATGCCCACCCCCCACTACGCAATTGGCACAACAAAGGGGGGGCTCCTCCCCCCTTCTAAGCCCCCAGTTAACTAAGTGGGCTAGTTGTTGAAATAATATAACACAACCCAACATAAAAAAGAAGCCCATAAGCATCACACAAATTATTTACATATTGGATGCATAACGGTTGGAATTTATGCATTAGCTCATACAGGTATCAATGTTTATGTTTTATGCACTATAAGAGACATAACACACCATAAGTTTACGGATTCATTAATTGGGGGAATAGTGGCTCCACCATCTAATGGTCCGATTTGGTTTGACTACTATCCAAACTTCTCAGTTTGTGCCCTTGATGAACATCTCGCAAACATTCTTAAGTTGCAAATAAAAACTATTCGTTTAGTATGAAAGCCAAGGGAATTAATACTTCCATCCAAAACCAAGGTTGATTTAGACATACCAACACCATGTATCCTGCAATACTCCATACTCCAGGTCAAGAGTCACAATTCAGTACACTGGTCCTAACAGATACTTCCCAGGAACTTGGGTCGTTGATGTTCCCAAGGTCGTAAAGCAGCAATATATTACTTATGTGCTTATTAAATAATCCCCTTCTTATGTTGTTATTTCATTTCTTCATACTGTAAAAACACCTTTCACCCATAACCAGTTAATTGTATTAGCTAAATCACTTAACTATTCTTCCTACCAATTGTTTGTCCTGATTGTTCTTCCATTATCTCTTGACATAAATTTTCATCCCAGCATGGTGAGAGTGTCATCTATTCTGAGCGCTAAAACCACAATCGTAGAACAAATCTTCTTCCTTCTAGCTCAATTGCACAAGAACCTTATCCACATCCCGAATGTGTAGATATAAGTCTTCCTAATGATTCACATATCCTAATGATGAATTTATCTGAAAAGGAAGATCCCAGGCTTGTAGATATGTTCAAAAAGTTGAGAAAACTTGATACACCAATATATGGCCTAAGATATAAAGACCTAGGAGATGATGTGATTCCATAGTGCATATTTGAAAATATACTTCCCCCAAGAATGTAGAAGTATGTAATTCCATAAATGGAAAAGTTATTTTCTTTAGTGAGAGGTTGTTATGCATGGATATTAAATTCTGAATAGATGAAAAAGATGATAAATTGAGATCTATACACTCATCTACATACAAAAGAATTAAATGCCTCAATATCAAATAAACAGAAACAAAATTTGCTAGAAAATTAGAAAAATTATATGTCAGAATATAAATGTTGGATCTACTTGTATGAATGGAGAGAGAAACAAACAAATGATTCTATCCAAATGATGGAGGGTGGAAAATAAGCCCAATAAATTAAAGTGTTATCCCCAAGACATAAATGGACAGGTTTATATGGGACTAAAATAGAGTCCAAATCCACTTTTTTTTCCTTTTAAGGCAATCGTTCTTGAAGATGAAAATAATGAGTCCAAGGCAATCCCATTGGTCTTGAGAGAAGAAGCCCTTTTAGTGGAGAAGAAGGTAGAATCCAAAATGTTAGTGAACAACTGAATTGGACTAATATTGCTCTAAGTGGTATGGCAGAAATACTTTTGTTACAAATAATTATGCCCGCTAAAGGTATAGTAATGTTTTTCTGGTATTAATAAATTCTAATGAAATGAGTATTTCAGTCTAAAAAACAAATATGGAGTAAAAAAATACTAAAAGTATTATTTCCTTTGCAAAAGAAAAATTAAAAGAAATCACGAAGAGTTGGATAAAAATTTAGAAACTACTTTTAAAATGATGGGAAATTTTTTAGTAAAGATAGATGAGAAAACTGAAATTATAAATAAATGATTAACTAAAAAGAGGACAAAAAATATATCCATCTCTCATCTCATCTCCCATACTACCCCTCATATCTCAAGCTTAGCTCTGTAGAAATCTATAGAAAGATTTCCAACTATGTTTCGCAAAGAACAATCTGAATCTTCTTCAAACGAAGAACAACATTCCTTAGTTACTCAATTCCTACCCATTAGAGAAGCATCACCTACTCTGCAAGGAAAGGAAACAATTCTTGAATCCCAAACCTTTGTTGATGATCGGTATCCAGTGTGTAACATTGATGATATGTCTGTAGGGAAGATCAAATAGGTTTTGGATGGGAAGAGAAAACATTAGGTGTCTGAACTGGCACACAACAATAATAGTTATTAAAACTACTATTAACAATAAATGGCGGCTCAAAATAGAAAAAGAAGAATAACGACGCCAGGATTTGGTAGAGTGACCTGGTTAGGTGCCGGATTCTGTGTGGAAGTTTCTAAAAGTATCATATTCAGTTACCGTTAACAGTCTCTTTCCGGCGTTTATTATCTGAAATAAATGAATATAGGAACATGCATATATGCAATTAGAGTTGGACGTTAATGACTGAACCGACATATGATTCCTCCGCATTTCATTTGATATAAATATACAATGACAATTCCTCCTAAATATTTCACACAAGTGCGATATTCCATCAAATGACCTAAATTGAAGAGAGATCCCTCTTGGAATCGTTAATAATTCAGAGACTAAACTGAAATCTGAAAAATATTTTAAAGGGTAAAAGTACACTATTCCATCATTCTAAACATTCTTGAATAATGACCGACTTAGTAATGATCCCTCCTGCATTATCTCATGGTTAAGAAATTAAACTGAATTCCTGAAAGTACATTAAAGGGCCCATCTAGTAGGGCCCTCTGATACTTCCTTGCTAAGAAAATAATGGCGTAATCAGGTTCACAACTTCACAGACCACCTGTATATTGTCCCTACAACACTTCCTCTGAAGTCAAAATGTTCCACCGTCCTCGTGCCTAATGAAAAATTTGGAATAGAATGTGGGTTCCTCACAGTTAAAATTATCAATTATTTGACTTCAACATAACCATAATTTCCTTCGAGATCGACAATTTATTCAAATTCAACAGGTACTTTCCTTAGAATATATCTTTCCAGAAAAAAAGTAAGCTGCTATTCTGTTTCCAGAATATATATCGAGACGTGTAAAAGCATCCAGAACAATGTCAGTTGACAAGTGATTCTTCCTCCGGAATATATAATGCGAAACGTGTAAAGGCACCCAAAAGAAGTTAGTTGAGATACTTTTCAACTTGTCAGTATTTTTTATGCAAAGGCGAGAAACATTCAGAGTTGGTAATTTTGATGACGACTACGATACAATGGATCACCCTAGACCAGTGGGCGTCGGTGGAAGCTTGACAATAAGTAGATTAGAATATCACTCTGCCTCTCATGCTGCCCACAATGCAACAGTATATTTTTAATATTCTAATTATTTCTATATTCACTCCCTTGCAATAATAAAAGTATAAAATATTGCTTTTTAGATTATCTTGGTCAATAACAAGAGGATAATTATTATTTCATTGTAGCACGTGAGATTTATAAATATTTAAGTGAAGCTCACCGATAATTAATATTTATTTAATAAAAAATAATTTAAAATAATAAATATTCACAAAATATTTTAAAATATAAATTTTAATTAATTAATAATTTAAAATAATAATATATTATAATATTTTAAAATATAAAATTTTAATTAATTATATTAATTTTTATTTTATAAATGGTAAGTACTAAATTGTGATGGCTGTATTGTTCAATTACTTAGTGATATAAAAGTTATTGGTTTTAAAGGTATTCAGGTCCAAAATTTAAATGTATAGTTATATTTCGGAGAATAAATAACTTTTTAAGCAAAAAAATCCTACCATCATAAAATATTTAATTATACTTTAAATAATATTTAAAATTTAAATATCTTAATAAAATATCTTAATAATAATTTGCGATGGAGTATATAATTAAATCATTTTGTAATATTAAAATCCCTAGAAATTTCTCCAACCAAAATTTAAAAGTATAATTATTTCTAAAACACAAACAACTTTACCAAAAAAAAATCATATAAATTATAAAATATTTAATTATATTTTCAACCATACTTAAATTTTAAACACCTTACATAATTTTAATGATTTTTAAACTTAAATTCTATAAGAATTTGTACATAATTTTAATGATTTTTAAACTTAAATTATTTTGACACACCTTCACTGTAAGTACGATGAAAATGACTAACATTCTATAAGTTTGAACTATATTCTTTATTACATACACTAACGTTAACATACTTCAAAAAAATACTCGTTCAAAAACTACTTCTTCGCTCTTCTTTTACACTCGCTATGATGTTTAAATTTATTGCACTCTTCTTTTTGTTACTCCGTCCTTATTACTCGGTCCTTAAGTATAACATGATGTATGCCATTACAATGATATGAAAATAATATTTTGTTTATCTATTATGTTACAGAGTTTAAATATTCTAAAAGAAATTCTAGTCACATGAATGGTTTTTTACACTCGTTATGATGATTAAATTTTTTGCACTCTTTTATCATAACATCATATATATATCATTAACAATGAGATGAAAATAATATCTTATTTATCTATTATGTTAAAGTAAGTTTAAATATTTTAGAAGGAATTTTAAAAGGATTTCTATTCCCAAGAATTTTGGGATCAAATCATACAAAAGACATTTGAAATGCAATTGGGTCTTTTATTATAGTATTAGAAACTATGAAGCTTGATATATACATGTCAAGTGTGGGATTATGTGCTTATATGGACTTGATTAAAGCTCTCTCAATAATTATATAGATCAACTATTAAGATGAAATACGGAGTAACCCATACACTATGAAAAAATGTCCTTAAAATGCATGAAATGTTACAAATACAACTACCTATTTCATGAATATTTTGTGAATCCAATCCAACCACCCTCGCAAGTGGAGTCGTTGGAGGATAAGTAAGGGTTTGTAAAGGTGTCAAAAAAAATGAATGCAACAAGAAAAGGATCTATCGATCCCTCATTATTAGGAGGAACAAGCAACAATCATTATCTAGCCTCGCTAACTGAGAAAGACAACCCCTATGAAAATGGGAAAAAGGGGTAAAAAACAATGAGAAAGTAAACATTTACGGAAATACATAAGGAAATGAATAAAATCTAGAGGAAAACAAAGTAGAAAAACAATATAGAAGATGTAATAATGACAGACGAAGAGCAAGAGGAACTAGACACAAAAGAGAAATAGGACGTAGACATTAGAAATATAGATCTTCAAATGATAGTGTCAGAATGAAAATCAAAGGGTGCAATATGAGGAGACTAGGTTCCCCTAATAACGAAATCTTATCTATAATGTCAAAAAGGGACACACAAGAAAGCTCCAAGTAGACTTTCCAAACCCTGAATTGTATCTTAAGGAGCAAGAAGTAATACTAATAAGGAACACTCCAACAAGTAAAAATAAAATATAAAATGAGGGAGAAAGAACAATAAACAACTTATTCAACAAACTGGGAAATTAGAGTTTGTAGGTTTCTGTGGTGAGGATTTTTATTTTGAGATTTCGAAGCATCCACAGTATTCATTTTTAAGTTTCGACGGATGAGTCATGGTATTGACTAGAAACGTCCAAACTTAAAAATGAATACTATGGAAGCTCTGAAATCTGAAAACTGGGAAATACTTAGTTAACATGAGTATATTAGTTTTGATGGCAGAGCCGTTACAACCTCCTCAACTTTTTTTTATTTTTTTATTTTTTTGTTGTGATTCACGGACACCCTGATCATCGGGTGGCCACTACGTCCATGAAAAAATATTGGTTGATCAACCCCAAAGGGAATCAGGGCCCTTAGCCAATAACTAGGCCTAACGCTAAGGGCTTCAGGGAGAATGGACCCTGTGACCTCCCGATTGGCGAGGCACTGATTTGACTAGTTGAGATAACCCTTGGGGCAGAACCTCCTCATTCAAATCCTCAATGAAATTGATATTATCGAATATAAAGGGAAAAAAATGGAAAAAAAACATTAGATATATTTTGAGGTAAAAAATGAGCCTAAAAAAAAATGAACAACCAAAATATACTTTATAAGAACCAATAGGATTCAACATAATGATGTCAATGATGGGATGGATTCACCATTTTTGGAGTAAAAGAGTAAAAATATTAAAAAATACAAAACATAAAATAAAATAAAAACTATTTTTTCAACTTATATTTTGACAGTTTTACCCAAATATAGAGTAGGGGCACTCATTGAATGCATAATTTAATTTCTCATCCAAGGAGTACCTATGTTGCACACTTTTAATGGAACTTGCTGCATAAAAGGAGAAATACATGAAAAAATGTGATTACAATCACATTTTCATGTATTTCTCAATTTTCGTGCAACAAGGTCCATCAAAAGTATGCAACATGGGAACTCCTTGGATGAGGGATTTAATTTTGCATCGAATGAGTCCTCACATTTGAAATTTGAGTAAAATCATAGGGAGATAAGATAAAGAGTCGAGTTGAAAAAGTAGATTTTCAATTTTTCTCCTCTAAAATTTGTTGATGTAATCTAATCTTATTTTATTATTTCCACTATTATTTTATAATATTCCTTAGCAGACCAATTTTAGACCTCAAATTTTCTCTAATATAAGGACTCCTTTAAAGCAAAATTAGACAACAAAACCTAATATCATTACAATGTAGGAAACTAAATATTCTACGGAAACTCTTAAAAGAATATCGAAGACTATCTCAAAAAATTGATATTTATTAGCAAATGATGATCGTGGAACATCATAGGGCATATTAATCGTATGGAACCTAGACAAGATAGTACTTTTAGAATTTTTAGATAGAAAAAAAAAAAAAACAAAAAAAAAACAAAAGACAAAAACAAAAAAAAACTTGAAGATTTTGAATTCATTAATTAGGATCCTCAAAAGTTGGCTTCATAACCAATGTGTGTGGGCCAATTCATTCAGTGGAAAAAAATAAACAAACTTTATTATGAATCTTCAAAATATTTTCAAAATTGTAGGAGATAATTATTGGATAATTGCAGTGGACTTCAGCATTTGAGGAAAAAAGTGGGGGAAATAAAACTCTAGACGAGGATTCCCAGTTCATCATAGACTTCTTGCAAAGCTCAAAACTAATGGACAAAGAAGCCATCAATGATATATTCACCAAGAACAATAGAAGAGGATGCTCCGCCTAGATAGCTTCATGTGTGAAAATTTTCTCCTATATGAAATCCTCTTCCTCTAAGGTATATATTTTGAAGCCTCCATATTTTCTTTTCATGGTTTTGATCATTGTCCAATAAAACTTTTCATTGATTGGAAGGGAGTTCCAAGGAATAAATATTTCCACTTTAAGTATTTTTGGTTGAGGCACCCGTCTTATAAGAGAAACATTTAAAATTTATGGAATGAAGCAAATTCCATAGGAAGAAATAATATATATCAATTTAGACGTAAATTAAATTTTTTCAAGAAAAATTCAATAGAATGGAAAATAATAAAATTGGCAGATATTCATGAAGAGAAGCAGATATTGGAAAAATAAATCGAGAATATTTAGAAATAAATAATGAAGGAAAGATGAATTTATGAATTCGATCACAAGTAATCCATCCCTAAAATATAATTAGAAGAATGACTAAAATAAGAGGAAACCCTTTGGAAGACAAAGTCAAGAATACATTGGTCAGATGGATAAAGAATACCAAATTCCTCCATAGATAAATGGTTCAACACCAACAAAAAAGTAGAACTATCAATCTAAGGAACTACCAAAACCAAAAAATTAAGAGTCATGAGGAAACCATTAAGTAAGTCATTTATTACTTTAGTGAGATTTTGGAAAAACTAGTGAGGGATATAAGACTTGAAATAACAAAAATAACTAAGAATACTCCTAAAATTATGACCAATGACCAAAGTTGTATGATTATAATTCACTCTACCGTCAGTGGAATAAATAGTAGAGCAAATGCCCAAAAACAAGGCCCTTGGAATAGATGGATTCACTACAACATTCTTACAGGAATGACGGCATATTATTCATAGAGATATGGTGCAAGTAATTGAAGACCCACGGAAATCATTTTCCTTACTCACTACTCTATATGCAACCTTTATTTATGTAGTTTGTAAGTAATTCCATTCTAAAACTTTCAGAGAATTTAGACCCATTGTGCTTTTAATATAATCTTCAAAATAATTTGGAAAGTCATATATAATAGAATGAAGCCACTCATCCCTTCATTAATCTCACCAGAGTAAATTGGATAAATAGAAGGAAGGAAAATACTTGATAGTATCAAGTAAATATACATGCCCTCTCTACCTCCAAAAATTTTGGAATTATCATCAGACTTGATATGTCAAAGGATTTTTATAAGTTCAACTTATGGTGTTTCTAACACTTCAATATATTGGATCATGTAACTGATAAGAAAAATATTTATTCTCAATCCCAGTTAATGGATCCCCATCGCCAGCTTTTTTTCCCGCCCACAATCCAGAATGAGGAGATCACCTCTCTCCATACCTCTTCCTGCTCATCGAATGAGGCTTAGGGAAAGATCTAAAACATGTTTTCACCTAAGGATAATTGAAATGACTTCCCTTGGAGCTGCTCAATATCCTCTAGAGACATCAACAATTGTTTTATGACATTTTGTTAATGGGCCAATCAACTGTCAAGTAAGCAATAAATCTTCTAATGCATAGAGCATGGATATCAATATGGCCAAATCCCAAATATTCTTCTTGAAAGACACCCCTTCAATTCAAATCTATATCTCTAGAATTATTGGCATACAATAAAGTTCCCTTTCATCCAAACATCTTGGGACGCTTGTTTCCAACAAGCCCCTAAGAATCAAATTCTTGGAATATTTATTCCAGAAGTTGGAAAATTGGTTATCCTACTAGAAATTTAAAGGTCTTAGTATTTCCACCAAAATATCCTTATTCAAATTAGTTCAATATATACATGTATATCGATTCTCCTCTCATGTTGCTCATATATCTATCATCTAAAAGGTAATAAATATATAGAGATCCTTATTATAGGGAGGACAAGAGTAAGAAAAGAAATTAAATCTTGTAGTTTGGGAGGAACTATGTGAGCAAAGGTCCTAGGTGGATTAGGCTTGAGAGACCAATAAATTCTTAGTCAAGCATTCGAGGATAAAACACGGTGGATATTGATAAAAAAACCCAAGGGATTTATGGAGAAAGATATGGAAAAATAAATACTCTCCATAAAAAAATTAGAATCCACTAGTTTGACTACAAGGAGAATAAAATGATCACATCTCTCGAACTAGGCATGGAACAATAAACACCTTATTAAAGATGACAACTCCTAGGAGGTTTGGAATGGAAACTTGGCCTTCTTTCTCAAAGAACCCTAGAAATAATGGCCAATATTTGACCATGAAGGGGAAGAAAAAAACATCAAATCTAGTCTGTAAACATAAGGAAAAATATAGGTAAAGCACTACTTTACCCAAAGATGGATCCAACGATAGTGGAGACATTGGGAAGGAACCACATAATGACTATCCAACATCAACAATGAATATTAGTAGACCATAATGAAAGAGTAAGAGTCCAATAAAATAAAAATACAATATTGGAATGATATTCTTCAATGGGGGCACAAGCCTAAAGACATCTTTAGCTTAAAGGAGGCATACGATATCCTTCTAGGAACTGTGGAGTGGGTTGAATAAAGTAAGGTAAAATAATTATGGAAAGCTAATTTGTGGCCCAAGATAACTCTCTCCATAGCCTTACTCTTGCAAAATAAAATTCTGACTTGACATAAGCTACAAAGGAAACCTCTCCTAGTTTTACCCTCCTCCTTTGTTTTCACTCCTATGTATTCTTGTATACTTCCTTGGTCTCACTAATCAATGTCTACCTCTCCCATGCTCTAGCTTATTATTTATACCTATCCCTTGGCTTTGTAAACTTTCTTAGTTCGAAACATTTTCCTTCCATTCTCTTGCATTAGCCTCTCATTTGGTTTAGTCTCTTTGTTAAAATAATATCAATATCTCGAGGTAAATACTTTCCACTCCTCAATGTAATGGTAGATGAGGGTGTTATAATCTTTTTTCTCCTTTCAATTACATTCCCTCTTTGGGTCACCAAAATAAGACTTGGGTGGCTGCTCAAGATGCCATGGAATTCTACATGTACATAATCCATACAACTATTCAAAAATCTATGTGAGATGTGGTTGAAAAAGTTCAAAAATATAGATGTTATATACTAGATATATATGTGGATTAAGAAACTACGGACTGGATTACTAATGTGGGAAATTTCCCTAGCACTAGGGCTAACTCTTTCATGAAAGATATAACTCTCTACTAGCATATAAAGACTCTAATGTGTAGATTCCTCATTAACAATGTGGATACAAAACAAGAACTAACCATATTCATGATATAATTGTTGGAAAAAAATGACAGACTTAGTAGAAAAGTCACAATCCTGACAAAGAACTTGCAAAAAATTGATTTTTCCTCCTCTGATAATGATAGTGAGCCACAACCTGTTGAAAATTTTGCATTTCTTGGATGGTTATTAGCTCCTAGTGCATTGGAATTGATGTCAACATCCATACAAGGAGATGTGTTGGGAAGTTGGCATTGCCTGACAGATGGCAAGAGTGTTGTCTTTGATGTCTCCTAGCGTAGCTGTTATTGTAATTGGGCTAGTTTGTTGCACTTGATGTGTCAAGCGCAAGGGGAGCCCTATGGTTGTTGTAGTCTCTAGTAGAGAATCACCATAGTAGCAGGCTTGTCGAAGAAGCCATTAAATGAACTATGGTGGTTGGGTGTTAGAGACAATGGATGAGTTTCTTCCTCAAGAGATGAGCTCAGATTTCTTGGAGTTGAAACAGTTGGTTAGTGTTCTAAAATATATCTCCAATAGTATGTGGAACCTTTCCAAATTCCTCTAAAGTGAAGATCTAGGTAGAAGAAGAAGAGTCAAGGTGGAAATAATGATATATAATTTGCAACAATTTTTCAGGTACTAGATGGGATCAAAGACTACATCAGACCATCTCTATTAAACAGTGCTCTAAAAGAGATTTCCAATAATATGTTGAAATCCATTAATGGCCATCAGGATAAAAATTTATTGACTGTCAAAGTTAGGGTCTTGAAGTCCTTAGCAGGCCCAATTTCGGGTCGCGAATTTCATAAGGATAGTCATATCAAAACCTTGGAGCTTCAGGAGGAAAAACTTTCAGAGGTCAGAATTTCGGCAGGTCAGAGTAGGATGGAACCTCAAATGAAAGAAAATCGGGCTGAATTTCGAAGCCAATTTTCGGTAGGTTGGGAACATTGAAACCTCAGCAAGATAGGACATATGGTTGCATTACAAAACCTCGGAGCCTTGGGACCTTAGTCATTTATTTTTAAAAAAAGGACCCGAAATGGCATGAGGGAAGCAGACTCTAGGACGTTCAGAAATTTGGGTTTTCAGAACCTCGTAAGTTCTTATGAATGTAACTCTTTAAAAAGCACTGAGGATGCAGAGAATAATAATTACAAAGGAAATTGCTACAAAACTAAGGGTTCGAGGAACCCTTTCTCTCTCCTCAATATGGGACACATGCCAGTAGTTATTTGGTCCTCAGAAGATGACGAGGAAGATGATGTCAAAGTGACGTGGCTATACTATGGACACATGGTAGTCAAATTCGGTAAAATCGGGTGGCCTAATAGGAAAAATCCAGGTGACACGTGTCAACCCTAAGGAGATTCCATGTGGAGTTAAGGACATTAGCATGATTTCATCTTGGAGGTCAAAACTTCGGAGATTGGAGTTTTTGTAACTCCCTCATAATTGAATTTGAAGAAAAGTTATGATACTGGGGGCTTCAATGTGGTGTTGGCACTTGTTCATGGACTCCAAAGAACCAAGCACGCAGGGAAGACCTTACCACCTAAATTGTTGTGAAGGTTCCATTTGGGATATATTTCGAAGGATGGATATTTCAGAACTCCTCCATAATTGAATTAAGAGGAAGTCCCAACACAGGGAACTCTGATATGGTATTGTTTGGTCGTAAAAGCGAGAGAACCAAGTGCACAGAGCTAGTATACAAAGAGATAGGCTCCTAGTGGGTCCTTAAGGGATTAGAAACTAAAATCTATGACACTGCTCATGGCACCTAGTACCATGCTGGAAAAATAAAAGAGGCTAACTGAGAGGGGCTCGAAACATCGAAATCTCTTGTTTTCATAACAACAAAATAATAAGAAGTTACGATATGTGGGGAGCCCCAAAATTGCAGCACTGTCGAATTTGAAGTCATCGCTCATAGCATACGATCCCATGGATGGGAAATAGGAAAAGGGGCTAAGCAAGACGGCAATGAAGGCATCGCAATTTAGTAATATTGTAACATTGTTTTCATAAAAGTTGCAATACGTGGAACTCTGATTTGGAAACAAAGAGGTGTATGAATGACGGTTTATTCAGCAACTGAGCATACAAGAGGTTGGCGTCACATGAATTCAATGGTGACTGTTGGAGGTAGGAGGCAGTAACAGAGAGTACCATGATTGCGCAAGATGATTTGAATGAGTCTTTCTGTGAGTTGAGAAGTAAGGCACCTCTGATTTTCTCGTGCATGCCTCATTGTATTAAATGAATAATAGAGAAGTCATCCTGAGGTAGAGTCAAGCTCAAAGATCCATGAATAACAATGGGAGCTATAGATGAATTGTACAGTTGGATTGATATTGAATACTCAGCATGGAAAATCACACAGAGTGTCACTAAAGTATTGAGGACCCCATACTCTGAGTTTAATGAGGTAGTAGTGGCCTATTAAGACACAAAAAAAATGGATATCCATGCATATGTACACTCTGGAAGTGTGGAAATAGGAAGCAAAGGCAACATTGAGTAGAGTGCAGTAGAGGAAGAAGACCTAGGAGCTCAGATGAGAAAAGTGGGGCTATGATGCATTGTTGTGAGAAAGATGAGAAAAGAGCTTTGTGGGTGTAAGTTCTCTATCGTGTGAGGTAGAGTGAGCCAATTTTGTAGACAAAAGTGTGAGAGTGTCAATGCAGAGAAAAGAGACCCCAAGAGAGAGTGTTGTTGTGTGAGAAACGTCGAAGGTTCCTATGTTGTGTGAACAAGGCTAAGAGAGCCTGTGATTTGGTGTAAGAGGCCAAGTGAGCCTATGGAATAGAAGGACAAGAGCTGAAGTGCATGCTATTGAAGAGAAGAGGATAGAGTTTTGTGATAGGATGTGATGAGTGACTATTGTTGAGCATACTAGTGAGATGTTGCAAAGTGACCGGAGTGAGTGTTGAACAGTGTTGATATCAGGAAAAGTGGCTACCAATAACAATGAACACTGATTTCCTATTTAAGTGTTGGTTGGAGCCTGCATATAGAAAGTTGGTGCTTCTATCTCTAGTGGGTGCTTGAGAATTATTAAGGGTTGGAGCCTCCTACATGTTGGTACTTGCATAAATCCAAGGAGTTGCAAGTTGGTTCTTGCAACAAGTACGTGAAGTTGGTGCTTCACATGGTGCTTCTAGTAAGTTGAACAAGTTTCTACAAATGGAAGGAGTCGGTGCTTCCTGCTAGTGGTTCCTAGCAAACAATTAAAGGGAGCTAGTGTTTCCTGTGAGTGGTGACTCACAAACATATTAATGTAGTAGATTAGGTGCTCATATTTTACATCAATAAAAACAACAAGCTTTGATGCTATTTTACAAAAAGGGTTTCCACATAAAACCTTGTGTCACATATGTATGTTAAATAATGTTGTTCATAGTGTATGATTGTATGTTGATTTCATATTACTATGACATGATATGTTGTAGTTGGTTATATGGATGATTCACAGGTTTGAATAAGAAATGCAAATTGGCATAAATAATTAAAAATTATCCTTAATACTCATTCACCCCACTCTCAATATTAACATTGTTTCCAACAATTGGTATCAAAGTCAAGTTCCTTTTGGAATAGCTTAATCTCTAGAAGGTAGATCAAAGGGAAACAATGGCTAATCAAACTTGGCTAACAATAGGAGTTCCATTTTTAAATGGATCAAAGTATGAGCTTTGGAAGATCATAATGGAAGCCTACTTGATGATAGTAGATGAATACATTTGATTGTTTGCGATAAATGGAGAGAGGAATGAGTTCAATATAGAAGCCAAGGAAATCATCATGAAAGGGGTGTCTAAGCCAGATGTTAAGAAAGTAAGGAACTTGAAGACAATAAGGGAAATTTTGGACAAACTGCAATTTTTGTATGAAGGAGATAGCCATGTGGCTCAAGAAGAGGTTGAAGAACCCTACTACTCCAACAATGAATAAGAACATGAAAAAATTGTTGCTCATCACACTTGTGTTGATGATGAAGAAGTCTGAAAATGGAGACCATGCTGCTTTGAAGGTAGGCTATCTTTTTTTAATTATAAAGAGACTATCCATTTAGCCACCATATGTACACATTTTTCTTTTCAAGATAAAGATAGTCATACATCTAGTTGTTTTGAAGAGAGACCTACATTTGTAGCAATAGCTAGTGAGGGTACCTCAAAGGAAGGAAAGAGTACCCCAGATAGTTTTGATATATTTGGTGACTCAGATAGCACCTCTAATAGTGAAGAGAAGGATATGAATGAAAGGAGATGATCTCTTCTCTAAAAGAGATTAAGGACCTACCAAATGAAAATATCAAGTAAGAAGAAAAATTGAAAATTTATGAGCTTCAAAATGAAAAGTTGAGAAAAATAATAATTGATCTAAATGATCAACACTAAGTGGCTAGTAGGATGATTGGCGTGTTTACCAATCAGCTGAGTGAGAAGGAAGCTTATTGTTAGAAACTACAATTTGAAGTAGTCTCATTGAGACATGAATTAGAAAACTCAAATAAAGAGTTTTCTCAATATCAAAAGCTTGAGGTGAGCACAAAGGCCTTGGATGAGATGTTTGTTAAGAATATATCACCGCTCATCAAGGTTGGTTTCGGTTTCAAACAAGAACCTAGATCCAATAAGGAAAAGGGTGAAGATTCAAATTCCCAGGCAAAGGGATTTCGAGGTTCCAACAAAAAAAAAGGAAAATAAGCTGTTAGACAACAATAGTAGAAAGGAAATAAGAAACAAAAGAGAAGAAAAGGGAGTAGTTGGTTGTATCATTGTAGCCACTCATGTAGATTCTGTTTGCATCTAATACGAAGCTGACAAGGCTTACAAATTCATTGACCACATTCAACACATCTGCTAGCAAGTCCATGATATATTGGACAAAGCCAATGCTAACTACAAATAGTGCCATGATCAAAATTGTGTACAAGTGCATAATTATTTCATATTTATCCCTTAGGAGTTGTTGTACTTCAGAGGATTTATGAATAGTATCAATGGCATACACTCATGAAAATTGTGATAGCCTCCCGAGATCCTTGGAAGGAGCATCTTGAGCATCTTTCGAAATTACCTCAAAAGAAGCATTATTAGGGACTAACTTCTATGTTTGTTCAATTTTCTTTCTTCTTCTTTATCTTCTAACCACGACTCTATGTTTTGGACTACAAAACACATCAACAGGAGGAATTTCCTCAATTCTCAAAACAACCTCAGAGATCAAGAATGTGAGGATGACTTCCAAATATTCAGTGTCCAAAGATTTATCAGAAGCCCTAATACTAAGCGAGGTGTTCCCTGTAACTTCAGGTGTCTTTGTAATCTTCATCTGCAATGGATTGTTCACACTTTTGGGAACTAATTATTTTGTGAATTATTCCAATATTCCATCCATATTTGTGTTTGTTAGAGTTTCTTCTGCCTGATAAGAAGAGGAAGTACATGTATATTGTATGTGAGATAGATTAGGGACTTGTGTTCTACTAGCCAATACTTTATCATGTTCTGTATTTTGTTGACAGAGCTTTAATAAATCAATAGGCAAGTAAGATATTACTTTATTCCTATACTGATTAAACTGAATCATCAAACTTTTTTGGCTCATTCGTGAATTGCTTAAGTTTCTCTTGTGCAGTGACATTCTTGGTGGTATCATTAGGATCATATTGTATATTAGGAATAGTTGGGAAACTTAAACATTGAATTTCTTTAATCTTGAGAGTAGCATGCTTAAAACTATGAAGAGAAAAGACACCACATTGGATAGGAAAGGTAGGCCACACTGTCTTTTTAGCATCTTTCATAACCTTTGAAAGGCCATTCCATACAGTTTGGTTTTCTATCTCCCGTGCTAAGAGTTTATCGGAAAAATGAAGGGGCAACACATGACGGTTGGCAAGAGTACCAAAGATCCAGATATAAGTGAATGATTCTTCTCCAAACCATCTTCTAATTGATAGAAAATCATTATTGGCTTCACGTAAAACCCTAGGGGATTTCTTATCAAAGACATTTTGGTGGATGGGTAGTATAACTCCATGGAAATGTTTATAGAAATGAGGTTGAAATTTAGATTCCCATAGCATATCATGATATATATGGATTAGCGTAGGGTCCTCTATGGTCCATTTTCATCCCATATATCTAAAATCAGAGGTGAAACAGATGTCATCCATTATATAGGCACTCATATAGAAAGGGGGAGCAATGTTCTCACAAAAATTATTTTATCTCCTATAATTCTTGATTTGCGTGGCTAAACAGTCATACAATATTTCTCCCCAATCCATAATATATCACTCAGAGGAAGCATCAACGAGAGGTGCACATTGATCAGAATATTTTTGAGTATGAGGGTAACCATAGATCCTACACATCATAGCAGTTATTTGACAATATGGGCCATCATGGGAGGAAATAGCATACATAACCTTATCTTCTCGCTTCATTTTATTAGGATCTCTACTCTAGTTTTTGATGGACTCTGATTGATGCTCATTTTCCTTCATGAACTTTTGTATAAAAATCTTGTCATATTTCTGCTTAGGTTGTGGTAGATGATACATCCTGCTCAAATCACTGTTGGTAAATGACCCTATGGTTGTCTCCTTCTTAGTCATGAAATTCCTATTTGAAATATTCATATGGTCGATCACCCATATAACCATATCTACATATGACATGATATTGGGTTGGGTTGCAATCCTATGCAAGAATGAGTTGGCAATGTCACTATAAGTAGTCTCAAAAACTCTGGTGGAATCTTTGTCTGTGGTTCTTTTCAATGTCACCTTAGGATTTTCATCTTCAAAAAGTTTATAAATGGATTCCCAAGAGGATCTTCCAACATTGCGAGTACAAGTTGTATCTAAGAATAATGCATAAATTTTGGTACCTTCAGGTGGAGGAGCATCTAGGTGTTGTTGAACAACAAGTTTCTTCCTAGGTTTAGTTTCCCTAGGCATTTTCGTTGAGCTTTGCTTATCAGGGCTGGCCTATGAAGGGAAAACACAGGAATAAGTGAAAACTTTGTTAACCGAAGAATTTCTTAGAGTGAATAACTAATTTCATATCAATTCATGTCTTCGTCACAGAAATATAGTGATATCAAGCTGCAATAACTAAATCGTTTAGAACTTCAAAATCCTAAATTCCTTACATTTCACCATTAAATGATAAAGGTGGGTTCACATGGGCTTTTGAACATGTCATCATATCGGAATATTATATCGAAGAAATCTTATGGTTATATCTTTGAAACATGAGATATTCTTACATTCCAATAGGATTTTATCATTAAAACAAAATGTCTAAAAATATAAGCAAGAAGGGATATCAGAGGTGCTATATTGAATATTTGATATTAGGCATTGAAAAGAATGACAGTTGATTGGGAGTTACGATACGTAAGTTCCAATTTGGATAAGAGGATTTCATCAGAGAATTAGAGGATTGGGAATATTGTAGATCGGCCATATGAGGACATCGAAGTATCGAAGATGTCAAATATCGAAGGATGGGAGGAAATAGATATCAAATGATCAGGGTATGGGAGTATTTTGAGTGATGTTTATATAAAAAGTTATGATATTCAGAAGCTCCAATAATGCTACGTGGTAATCTTATGTGGTTAGACATTTTATTGTTATATTCGCAAAGAAGCACATTATTACTTCGGGCTTAGAATATTTGAAAACATTAATCGGGCAGGGATTTGTTCGCAAGTTATCATATGGGACATGTTACAACATTTGAAATATTCTGATAAATTTCTTCCAATAACACATTTAAACCAATCCTATGGGTAGATTATTTATGAATATGTATTATTAGTCTAAGCTATGATATGAAAGCTTCGATAAGGGTATTCTCTCATTTAGTCATGCCTTTTGCATACAAAAACTAAATTGTCTTATTTTATTAAAAGTAAGGGATTTTTTCTAAATTCAAAATGGTCCCCATTATTTATTAATCCTATTATTAACCTTAATGGGTTGGTTGTTTAGTAGTACAACAAGTTCAAATCATAAGGATGATTTTGTATTGGACTAGCATCAAGTTTCAAAACAATTTTCAACTCCCCTAAATATACCTTAAAGTCTTTTAAGTCTGAAACTAATGCAAGAAATAGGTCCTCATATTCTTTAAGTAAATAAAAAATCTCTTTGGTCGTATGTCCATTACAATAGTCAGCAACAGATGCCATTTTGGTCTTGTTCTCAGTTCCAATGGTATACTTCTACAACTTCAAAACAAAAAAGTGGGGGCAATAAAAGTTTAGACGAGGATTCCCAATTCATCATAGACTTCTTGCAAAGCTCAAAACTAATGGACAAAGAAGCCATCAATGATACATTCACCAAGAACAATAGAAGAGGATGTTCCGCCTAGATAGCTTCATGTGTGAAAATTTTCCCCTATATGAAATCCTCTTCCTCTAAGGTATGCATTTTGAAGCCTCCATATTGTCTTTTCATGGTTTTGATCATTTTCCAATAAAACTTTCCATTGGTTGGAAAGGAGTTCTAAGGAATAAACATTTCCACTTCAAATATTTTTGGTTGAGGCACCTATATTTTAAGAGAAACATTTAAAATTTATGGAATGAAGAAAATTCCATAAGAAGAAATAATATATATCAATTTACACATGAATTAAAATTTCTCAAGAAAAATTCAATAGAATGGAAAATAGTAAAATTTGCAAACATTCATAAAGAGAAGCGGAAATTGGAAAAAGAAATCGAGAATATTTAGAAATAAATTATGAATGAAAGATGAATTCAAGAATTAGATCAGAAATAAGCCATCCCTAAAATATAATTAGAAGAATGATTAAAACAAGAGGAAACCCTTCAGAAGACAAATTCAAGAATACATTGGTCAAGATGGATAAATAATACCAAATTCCTCCATAGATAAATGTTTCAACACCAACAAAAAGTAGAATTATCAATCGAAGGAACTCTCAGAACCGAAAAATTAAGAGTCATGAGGAAACCATTGAATAAGTTATTGATTACTTTAGTGAGATTTTGGAAAAACTAGTGAGGGATATAAGACTTGAAATAATAAAAATAACTAAGAATAGTCCTAAAATTATAACCAATGAACAAAGTTATATGATTATAATTCACTCTACCATCGGTGGAATAAATAGTAGTGTGGTTGCCCAAAAACAAGGCCCTTGGACTAGATGGATTCACTACAAAATTCTTATAGGAATGATGGAATATTATTCATATAGACATGGTGAAACTAATTGAAGACCCATCGAAATCGTTTTCCTTACTTTCTACTCTATATGCAACCTTTATTTATGTAGTTTGTAAGTAATTCCATTCTAAAACTTTCAGAGAATTTAGACCTATTGCGCTTTTAATATAATCTTCAAAATAATTTGGAAAGTCATATATAATAGAATGAAGCCACTCATCCCTTCATTAATATTCCCAGAGTAAATTGGATAAATAGAAGGAAGGAAAATACTTGATAGTATCAGGTACATATCCATGCCCTCTCTACCTCCAAAAATTTTGGAATGATCATCAAACTTGATATGTCAAAGGTTTTTGATAAGTTTAACTTATGGTTTTTCGAACACTTCGATATCATGGATCATGTAACTGATAAGAAAAATATTTATTCTTAATCCTAGTTAATGGATCCCCATCTCCAACCTTTTTTCCCGCCTACAGTCCCGAACAAGGAGATCACCTCTCTCCCTGCCTCTTCCTACTCATGGAAGAAGTTTTAGCGAAATATATAAAATATGTTGTCACCTAAGTATAATTAAAATGACTTCCCTTGTAGCTTCTCAATATGCTCTCAACACATCAACAATTTTGTTATGACAATTTGTTAATGGGCCAATGAACTGTCAAGTAAGCAATAGATTTTCTAATGCATAGAGCATGGATATTGTTATAGACATTTTTGGGCACTTCAACCCCAATCATAAATGTCCATAAAATGAGGGCTCCTAAGTCCCTAAAAGTGTTTCTTCACTGTCTACAGGAATAAGGTCAGCTGATTACATCATCTCCCATAAGTTCTCCACTAAAAATTGCTCATAAATGGTCGAAATTGGACCATACTGAAAACCCAATGCAGAGCGTGCAATACATATCACCTTCCCAGTGTATAGGGTGCAATGCATACTGAATGGCTCCTCTGTAGGGTGTGATGGTCGGGAATGGACAAATGGCAGGGACAAAATGCGAGGTGGAAGATCATGGAATCTTCCAGAAGCTTCCCCTCTGACACTTGCCTCTCTGTTTTCGACCAAGGATGAGTAAGAGATAATTATTCTCCAAGTGGAAGCAGGAACTATCAGAGAGAGGACACTAATCAATACCCCAGAATATGACTCACTTCCTACAATAATCTCTATATGGATCCCTCATCACAGAGATCCGGAGGCTGGAATCTTGTATCTTGTAGAGAAGTGTTGTTGGTTTTCTGGTGTATATTCATAGTGTTGGGTGATCTAAGCTTTACTTGAGGTGAATAAGAGCTTTCTCGCTGGAGGATGATGCTGGGTCAGAACATATGGTTGTAATCCTCTTGCTACTTTTCATCTTAATAAAGCTATTCGACTTTTCCTCCATATTCTTGTATGTTTACTTATATATGCATTTGTATGGTTAACACACATCTGGTCCTGTGTTATTTATGAATATAGATCTTTTTTCTTTGATATTAGCATGTTGCTGTCGTTCCATAGGTGCTCTTTGAAGCTGGGCAGACGAAGAAGAAGCGGCGAAGCTCTATTAGGAAGGAGAGGAATCAAACAAGGAAATAAAGCGCAAGACTAAGGTTGGTCTCCTTGGTTCCACTCTTATCTATTTTCATAAAGGAAAAAAAAAGTAGACTTTACTTGTTTGTTTCTAAGATAGCTACGAGTCTTAGTGGGAATAGCAGCATCCGAGTGGACACTATTCCCGGTAACAATTATGAATATGGCAAAATCCCAAATATTATTCTTGAAAAACACCCCTTCAATTCAAATCTATATCTATAGAATTATTGGCATACAACAAGGTTCCCTTTCATCCGAACATCTTGGGACGCTTGTTTCCCACAAGCCCCTAAGAGTCAAATTCTTGGAATATTTATTCTAAAATTTAGTTTGTAAGTAATTCCATTCTAAATCTTTCAGAGAATATAGGAGCATTGCACTTTTAATATAATCTTCAAAATAATTTGGAAAGTCATATATAATAGAATGAAGCCACTCATCCCTTCATTAATCTCCCCAGAGTAAATTCGATAAATAGAAGGAAGGAAAATACTTGATAGTATCATCATTAATCAGGTACATATCCATGCCCTCTCTACCTCCAAAAACTTTCAGAGAAGCTCCAATAATGTTACGTGGAAATCTTGTGTGGTTAGGCATTTTATTTTAATATTTTCAAAGAAGTTCTTTATTATTTTAGGCTTAGAATATTTGAAAACATTAAACGGGGAGGGATTTATTCACAAGTTATCATATGGGACATGTTACAACATTTGAAATATTTCGATAAAGTTCTTCCAATAACACATTTAAACCAAGCCTATGGGAAGCTTATTTATGAATATGTATTATTATCCTAAGATATGATATGAAAGCTTTGATAAGGGAATTCTCTCATTTAGTCATGTTTTTTGCATACAAAAACTAAATTGTCTTATTTTATTAGAGGGGATTTTTTCTAAATTCAAAATTGTCCCCATTATCTATTAATCATGTTACTAACCTTAATCGGTTGGTTTTTTAGTAGTACAACAAGTTCAAATCATAAGGATGATTTTGTATTGGTCTAGCATCAGGTTTCAAAACAATTTTCAATTCCCCTAAATATACCTTAAAGTCTTTTAAGTCTGAAAATGATGCAGGAAATAGGTCCTCATATTCTTTAAGTAAATAAAAATTTGTTTGGTGGTATGCCCATTACAATAGTCGGCAACGAATTCCATTTTGGTTTTGTTCTCAGATCCAATGGTTACATCTGCAACTTCAAAGGCTTCAAATGTGGGGCATATTTCAAGTGATCATCATTAATGCTTCTTTATCCTTTATATTATTTAAAATATAAGTTCATTAATCCTTCTAAATCCTCATATTTTTGTTCCATGTTTATTTTCCCGTAAGAAACTCCTTGAAATCCTTATTCAAATGTCATTCAGTGGCTCAAATTACCAAAGGATTCAACAAGCAGTTTCCTAGTTTGGAATAAGACCCACATAATTTCTTTCAGGGCTTTAGAAATTCGCACATCTTCATCTAATAAACTAAAATAACTAAAAATTTGAGATAATAACACATCCTAGTCTATTGTCTATCTCTTCATTTCTTCCTTCAGAAACCATGCTTATGGGAGTGTGCCTAAAGTGTGGATGAATCAATGTAGCCATAGTTCGATAGGAAATTTGGCCTTCTTCCAATCAATAGTACAAGTTTGATCATGCCTTTATGGACTAGTATGACATTCATAAATAGGAATTATATTCATTCCCTTCTAACATTCAGTGAATCAAAATAACATAGCATATTTAAATGAAATCCAATATTGGAACTGGTTAGGATGATCTCCCCACCACCAAGTAAGAGTATCTTGTAAGGAAACATTCATCAAAGGAAGCCTTCAACTTTATTCAATATTTAGCTCAACTTCTTTGATAAAATCAACTACATAATCATAGATATTAAAAGTACTGTAGTACCTTACCTTAGCACTGGTCTGTTGAGTACAACAAATAGTTTCATATCTCCTCGAATATAACTTGTGATCTCCTTGTTTCCACTCCTCTAATGCAATAGTAGATCCCACTTTTTTATTTTGAACACTTATCCAAATAACATCTCCATCGGTCGTGGGAATAATATAATCCTCCTATTTATCTATACTTAATAGATATAACTGATCAAGAATATTTGGTTCGTATGCCTCATCGACATGCTCAAAAATTGTTGGACCTTCATATGGATCTAAGGGTTGAATTACTCTAGTCCCTTTAATTTCAAAGGTCATGGTTTCTCTCTTCAAACCAATGATAGCATAATTTTCAAATGCCCAATCAACTCCGAATAATGCAAGATAGGGATATTTATCTCTAATAATGTCTATCACTCCAAAGATACATATGTCCTAACACTAGCCACATCTACATCCACATCTTATAATTTCCCAATAGGAGAGATACAATACTGGTTAACCATGCACAATTGTGTATGAGAGAAAATCAAGTTAGGTAGCCCCATAACCTCCCATATTGTCCTTGGAAAAATATTAACATCAAACCCCAAATATAGCATAATATCTTTGATCTAGTATCCATCAATTTGGGTGTCAGACTTGAACTCCCTACCAATCCTTCTTTCATTTAGTCTAACTCTCATTCTATTGTGTTCTAGAAAATTGTTATGAAACTAACTCACAAAAAGATAGAAAAGATAGATCAACGCCTTAGAATTCAGCCTCTTCGAGGGAGAAACCTCCTTTACATTACACAAGTGAATAATTTTTGGATGATACAAATGAATAAACCTCCCTTCTATATATAGGAGTCTAAGGGGTCACAATATAATCAAGCCACCATAATAGTAATAACATAAGGGAATATCAATAACAATAGTGGGTTTCTACAGGGCACACTAATAACAATATGGAGGCAATAGGGGCACAATAATAACAATAAGGGCTACAACGACAATACTAATGGGCGAATCACTAGTATTTTAGGTACCTAACATGCCCCTCTCCTTCCGAAAAATGTTTTCCTCGATGCTTGAGTAGTTTTGGATGCTGATGGATAAAATTCTCATCCTCTCACCTGGAATCTTCAGCAGGTAAGTTCTTCCACTTGATGAGATACTCTGAAATTGATCGATTTTGTACGTTTTGATTTCATGATTATGTGACTTCTTCTGGTTCCAATATGATTTTTCCTACCTTGTCAAGTTCTAGAAATATTGTTTGAACTAGGAGCTTGTCACCTATAACCTTCTTTAAACATGAAACATGGAAAATTGGGTGCACTCAGGAAGTTGCAAGAAGCTCCAATTTGTATACCATAATATCAATATTTTGCAACACCTTGTATGAACCATAATACTTTGGTGATAATTTATTATCCTTCTTAGCTTGCTTGAGGAACATTCTTTTATACTGTTGTAGCCATAGGAATACCTAGTCGCCTACCTCAAAACTTCTTTTGCTGCGATGTCGATCTGCCTGTTGTTTCATTCTATATCGTGCCAATGCCAGGTTATCCTTTAAGAGTTAGAGAACTCATTCTTGATGCTCGATATGATGTTCCATTGCTTGAACCTTAAAATTTTCTCTTAAATATGTTGTGATGGATGGTGGATGATATCCATAAAGTGTCATAAATGGGGTCATTTTTGTTGCAGTATGGAAGGAAGTGTTATACAACCATTCAGACAAAAGCAATCATTTAATCCAATGTGTTTGTTTATTAAATACAAAGCAATTAAGATATCCTTGCAAGCTTTTTTTTCCTATCTCAGTTTTCCCATTAGAGTGAGGATGATAAGATGAGATAGGAGCTAACTGAGTACCAAGACCAACAATTAATTCCATCCAAAAATTTCCATAGAAAATGGGATCTCTATCACTTACAATAATATTTGGGTTTCCATGTAGATTTTGAATTGTTTCCATAAATGCATTAGAAATTGTGCCAGCTTTAAATGGATGCGATAATGCACAAAAGTGTGCATACTTGGTAAGTCTTTCAATTACCACCATGATGAAACTCTTTCCTTTGGACTTGGGTAAACCTATGATAAAATCCATTTAAACCTCCTCCCAACATTGGCTTGGAATGGATAAAGGTTATAATAGACCTCGGATCTTTATTTTTTCAACTTTATTTTGTTCGCAAACCAAACATTCCACCACAAAATTTTGAATATCCAATTTAAGGCCATACCAAAAAAAATCCTTCTTAACCCTGTGGTAAGTTTTTAAAAATCCTGAGTGTCATCCTAAGCGAGAAGTGTGCAATTCCATAAGAATCATTTGATTGAGTTTGGAATTCTTACATAGCTATAAGTGATCTTTGTACCATAATGAATCATGTTTCCAGATAAATGTATCAAATGTACTGGGATCTTGTTGTAACTTTTGAATGAGTGCCCACACTTCTTCATCATTCTTCCATTCATCCCTTGCTTCATTTATCCAATCTAGTTGGATAATAGAAATGGTGCATAGAAATGCTTCCACATCCTCATCCTTTCTTAAGAGTGCATTTGCCACAACATTTTGCTTCCCTTTTTTGTAGATCATTTCAAAGTCATAACCCAACATATTTATGACCCATTTTTGTTTCTCTTCAAAGGATAATCTTTGTGCTAAAAAGTATTTAAGGCTATCATGATCTGTTTTTACTTTGAATTGTCTTCCCATTAGTTAGGGTCGCCATTTCTTAAGTGCATGTAGAATTGCAAACATTTCCTTCTCATAAATAGCTTTGTGTAAATACTTTCCTTTGATTGGACGAATTTCAAAAGAAATTGGTCTTTCATATTGCATTAAAAAAACACCAATTCCATTTCCTGAAGCATCACAGTCCACAATAAAAGTTTTTTTGAAGCCCGACATAGCTAAGACTGCTGCTTGGCACATTGCCTTTTAAGATGTCGAAAGGTTGTTGATGCTTCAGGAGTCTATGAAAATGCATCTTTCTTCAATAATGTTGTTAGAGTTGCTGCTATTCTGCCATAATTCTTAACAAACTTGTGATAATACCCTGTCAAACCAAGAAATCCTCACAGATGATTTATGGATGTGGGGATTTTCCATTCCTTAATGGCTTTGATTTTGCTAGGGTCTACCTTAACACGTTCATGAGATACAACATGACCCATATATTTCACTCTTGTACTCCAAAGAAACATTTGGAGCTTTTTGCATATAATTGTTCCTCCTCCAATAATTTGAGCACCATGTCAACATGTTGAACATGATCCTTCCAAGACTTGTTCTAGATTAGTATGTCATCAAAAAATACTAACACAAATTTTCTAAGGGTGGGTTTGAAAATGGAATTCATCAAAACATGAAATGTAGAAGGTGCATTGGTAAGGCCAAAAGGCATGAAGAAATATTCATAATGACCCTCATGAGTTCTAAATGTTTTTTTCAAAATATCTTGAGTCTCCATTCTAATTTGATGATATCCTAAAGGAATATCCAACTTGGTGAAGTAAATTGATCCATGCAATTCATCCAATAATTCATCAATGACAGGAATGGGAAATTTATCTTTAATAGTGAGTTTGGTGAGCTCCTTATAATCCAAACACGTGCTATGATCCATCCTTCTTGTGCACCAATAGTACTGGAGTAGAGAAAGAACTTTTACTAGGTTGAATTATACCATCCTATAGCATTTCTACAATGATATGTTCAATTTCACTCTTTTGGGCATAGGGATATCTGTACGACCTAATGTTTGGAGGAACACTTCCTGGAATCAAATGAATAGCATGATCATGATCACGAATAGATGGGAGGCTTTTGGGACTCTCAAATGCCTTGGAATTATTTTCCAAGACCTTTTGGAGATTTGGAGAAATAGATTATTTTGATGTGGGAACCTCTAGTGAACATAATTGTGAAATTACAAATCGTTGTTCCTTCTTTAGAAGCTTTGTCATACTGTTAGAGCTGATTATCTTTCCTGGTTTCCCTACAATACCCCTTAATTCAACTTCCTTTCCTTCCACACAAAATTTCATGAAAATTTCTTGAAAATAAAAAGCCACTGTACCTAAGGATTCCTAGTACAACGTAAGCACCACCCATTGGAATGGAAAGCATTGGGCTATTCAATACATATTCTCCCATGGATAGCTTGATGTTATGGCACTTTCCAGAGAAATTTACGGTTCCTCCACTTCCAACCATCACTTGACACTTTGGTGTTGGATATAGGAAGCAATTCAATTCCTTGGCTATCTTACAATGAATAAAATTATGGGTACTTCCCGAATCAATCAACACTATTACCTTTTTCTTCTTGATATATCCTTTTATCTTGATTGTTTGAGGAGTGGTAATTCTAGCCAATGCATTACAAGATATGGTTGGATTATTTCTTCTTTATCTAGGGTTTTTTCCTGGAGTATATCCTCTTCTCTTGACATTTCTTGTTCATTTTCTTCCTCCTCTTCACAATCTATATAGAACAATTTCTTCTCATCATACTTATGACCTTTACTGTATTTTCTATCACAACTGTAACAAAGCCCTTTTGCTCTCTTTCTTCCAATTGTTGTGGTGTCAACCTTGTAGGTTGTGGATTGCTAGGGGAAACAACACTTCCTTCTTTATAGTTGTGAGTGGTAGGCTTCCTGGTTTCCATAATTTTTCTTTCCATTTTTCTTGCTAACCCAAATGCCTTCTCCATTGAATCAAGTTCCCAAAGGTGAACCTCATGTTGGATATTATCCTTTAAATCCCATATGAACACATCAATCCTATGCTCCTCTAGAATATATTTTACCCCTATGTTAAATTTCTGGAAGCCCTCAATGTGCTCCATCATTGAACCCTTTTGTTTGAGATTTATCAGCTGGTTAAAAAGGGTGTTTCTTTTTGTATCCTCATAATGTGCTATCATTTATTTTTTAAAAATTGCCCAAGTGACAATTTGTTTATTAGAGCAAAGCCATCGATACCATAAAATTGATTTGGTTCCAAATATAAAGTTGCAATACATACCTTTCGTGTGTTTTTCACATTTTAGAGACCGAAAAATTGCTCCATCTGTAGTATCCATGTTCCGGGATCCTTTCCATCAAACTTCCTCATATTGATTTTTGGAAAATGGTGTGTATTCAATCCAACATTAGAGTCTATGAAATCATGATTAACATTTCTTTTGTTCTCATCATGATTTTCCTTTACTACCCTTTCACCATTAGTAACCATTTTTTGTGGCGACTTATTCAAATTTATCTTCAATTCTTCCATCTTAGCATCAATTCCATTCATCTTAGCATCCATGCCACTCATCTTAGCTTCCATGCCATCCATATTAGCTTCCACACCATCCATATTAACTTGCATGCCATTCATATTAGCTTCCATGCCATTCATTTTAGCTTTAGTTACCTTTTGTGAGAGTGAAATTTTTTGTACTTGGTCTTGTAATTTTGATATATCATGTTGCATTTCTTCCTCTTCTTCATGAGTCATGCTAGATATTTCAAGTTTCTTACCAGGTGTTTCCATTTTTCTCCTTCGGGGCATCAATTAATGCTAATAATTTTTCACTATTCCCTTCGAATTCCTTCAAACTAATTTTTCAAACCAATCTTGATCCGCATTTAAACAATAACGCAAAAAATTATAGAGATAACCATAAACATAGAGATGCAGTGACAATAATACTTCATTTCATTAATGTAAAATACTGAAATATGCTTACAGATAGAATTGGAAATAAACAAGCTAGGGCGATGCTAGCTTATCTCTGAGAAGAGATGTGGCAGCTACATGCCTCTGAACCATGTTACAATGAGGCTCAAAGGCCTATTTATTGTTGAGAAACAATGGAAAACCATTGACATTCCAAAACCTAACCCTAGAAGATGAAATGCCAAACTATGGGCCTCGTTTGGGTAAATTGGTACATCAGCTTCCTGGGGTCGTAACTTTGACATATGATCTACATTTGACACGCACGGTATCTCGTTAGAAATATCTATCTGAGAAATACAACTTTGGGAAGAGCAACATCGGTCCATGGACCCATGTTGCTCCCATTTTTCACAAAAAAAAGTCATTTAGGGCCTCAAAATGGCTTTGTAAGTTCAGGAACCAAAAAACTGCTAGAAATAGTAAATTGGGCTACAATTAAGGAAACTGAAATGTTGAAAGAAACAATGGTGGGGGTCCAAGTTGATTTGGCAGGTGGCCACCAATATCCACCTAGATCATTCCTCCCCCCTTAGGAAGCAATGGTCCCCATTGCATTGAGTTCCTCCATGAGATGAGGAAACTTCTGTTGAACTTGGTCCCTAGTGAGCCACTTGCCCTGGTGAAGGAGTTGGCCTGCTTTGACAACTCCATACCATTGGATATTCTGCTGGCAAGTGTGCTTGATCTGTGTGCCCATGATCTGATCAGCTGCAGCTTGTTCCAAGCAATCTGGGGTTAACTCTATGGGTGTGAGTTGTTCTGCAATGTTGGATGTGTCTAGTAATGGTGGAAAGTATGGCCGAAGGCAATCCACATTGAACACTTGGTGCAGGCCAAGGAATGGGGGAATACTAAGCTAAAATGCATTGTCTCCCACAGACTTGGTAATGGTGTAAGGAGAATATCAGAGTGGTCTGAGTTTCTGATAGGCTCCGTTGAGGAATTCCTTTTCCAAATGCAACCAGACTTTGTCACCCACCTGAAACTTGTGTGGCACCCAATGTTGATCATGTCGCTACTTGTACTTGGCATTTGATTTCTCCAAAACATCATGGACCTACTGGTTAATATGGACGTGCTCAATTAAGTTGTTTTCCTTATTTGTTTCAGACTGGACATGACCCGAATCTGTGTGAGTAGCTGCAAATGGCATGGCCACATCAACGGGACATAGTGGTTAGAATCCCAAGCCCACATGAAAAGGGCTATGGCTATTCGAGCTGTGGAGAGCCCAGTTTTAGCTGTGTTGAACATAGGGGAGGCTCTCATCCCATGTACGTGGATGCTTTGAGTTGTACATGCATAGAATGTGTACGATCATCTTGTTGAAAACCTCTATCTGGCCATCAGTTTAAGGATGGAAAGCTATGGACCTGTTGTCCCGATCTGAGATGATAGACTGTGGGATCCCAAAGTGTACCCACACTCATTCAAAGAAGAGTTTAGCAGTGGATTCTGCTGTGATGTTCTTCTTGCAAGTAGCCATAATGGCCATCTTCGAGAACCTGTCGATGACCATAAAAACGTAGTCATTTCCATGCTTAGTGGAAGGAAGGCCTGACATGTAATCCATGGAGATGGGTTCCCAAGGTCGAATAGGGGTAGGTAGTGGGGCATAGAGGCCTTGCTTCTTGATGGTTGGTTTGGCAATGGCATAGGAAGTGCATGATCTAATGTACTTCCCAAAATCCTGTCGAAGATTCGGCTAATAGAAATACTTCTGCAGTACTGCCACCATTTTCTCTACCCCGAAATGTCTAGCAGCCTGACTGTAGCATGCTTCCCAAATCATCTTGGCACGCTCGCTTGAAGGAAAACAAAGGTGACCCAGGTGGCATAACAGGGCATCCTGGAGGTGAAAATATGGAACATGCTGACCCTTCAAGAGTGTTTAGTAGGTGTGGTTGAATTCTAGGTCGCTTTTGTAGAGAATTCGTCATTCAGAAGTCTCATGCCCACAAGAGTTGAGCATAGTGGTTAACACCATGATTGGTTGTCGACTGAGGCAACATGAAACATTATTGGTGCTACCCTTCTTATAATTGATATTCAAATGGAACTATTGTAGGTATGTGGACCACTTTTGATGGTGATAATTCTACAATTTCCCTTGGATCTATATGAACTGCAGGGGTCGGTGGTTTGTGTGGATGATCGTTTCCTTCCCCAAAATGTAATGCTTCCATTGTCGGCAGGCCGACACAATGGAATACATCTATTTGTCATAAGTGGGATACCTTTGTACTGTGTCTAAAGGTATCTCATTGTGATATGCCACTGGATGCCCATGTTGAGTGAGGACTACCCCAATAGCATAGTCAAAGGCATCTGTCTCGACCTCAAATGGTTGTTGCAGGTCTAGTAATGCAAGCGCTAGTGTCATGCAGAGGAGATCTTTCAACTCTGCGAATGCCTTTTGTTGAGATTTAGACCAAAAGAATTTTTCTTTCACTCCTCCCTTGGTGACTTGAGTCAAGGGCCAAGTGATATAAGAAAATCCCAACACAAACCTGAAGTAGAAGTTGGCAATACCTAGAAAGCTATGAAGCTCTATCAGAGTGGTTGGAGATGGCCAATCTTGAATGACCTGGATCTTTGATGGATCGACATATACCCCCTGTTCATCAATAATGTATCCCAGATACTGAACTTGGGTCATGTCAAAAGTGCATTTCTCCAAATTGGCACATAACTTGTGTTGCTGCAGTGTTTGGACAACCTGTCGGATGTGGTGGAGGTGTTCTTCCCAAATCTGGCTAAAGATGAGGATGTCATCCAAGTATACCACTAAAAATGAGTTGGTGAATGGCCACAAGATCTCATCCATTAGGCTCATGAAGGTTGCAAGAGCATTCATCAATCTGAAAGGCATAACCAACCATTCAAAAAGGCCCTCCTTGGCTTTGAAGGTAGTCTTCCACACATCGGAGGGTTCGATTGGTACCTGGTATCCTGACTTCAAATCAATATTGCTAAAATATTTTCCCCCCTTCAGTTGGTCCAAGAGGTCAACAATCCATGGGATTGGGTACCTATTATAGATAGCGATCTTGTTTAGTGCCCGATAGTCAATACAGAGTCTCCAAGTCCCATCCTTCTTCTGTACCAACATGATCAGGCTCCCACAAGATGATGAACTTGGACGGATGTGACCTTTTTGTAGTAGCTCCTGAATGTGCCTCCTGATTTCATCATTCTCCAAAACAAAGCACCGATAGATTGGTCCATTGGGCAGTGGCGCACCTGGGGTCAGATCAATGGAGTGCTTGACCTGACAGTGTAGAGGAACCCCTGCGGGGGAGGTGAAGATATCCTCGTACTCCTTCATGACCTTATACATTTTTAGTTGTCATGCAGAGGGGCCCTGCCTAGAGGTTGTGGCTACCATCTTCTTTGTTCCTTGAGGGTGTATCATC
Organism: Pinus taeda; assembly: GCA_000404065.3. Lineage (NCBI taxonomy): Eukaryota > Viridiplantae > Streptophyta > Pinopsida > Pinales > Pinaceae > Pinus > Pinus taeda. Next base: position 157,267 of record APFE031645618.1, on the reverse strand, counting down.
AGGAAAACAAATTTCCCGATTTTGGAAACAAGCTTACTACATTGTTTTGTAGTAACCAAAGAGATGGCCGTAGGCGATGCTACCTCCAGTATCTTGTACAAATTATTTCCCAAAGTAACAATAATAGCACAAGGCCTTGATTCATATATAGCATGTCGCTTCCACAAGTAAATTTGTGCTAATAATACATCACAAACTTCAATGGGAGAAATGTCACATAATACCTCATCTGTGAAGGGCTTTATGTTGTATGGAAGGTGGCACTGCTAGCTCACGCGAAGATCCCATCCTTGGTGAAGCCACCCGATGGTGTACGGTTGTGGATGTGTTGTGGTTGGTAAGCCCAGCTGCTTCAAGACCTCTAACGAAATGAGTTTCTTTTGGCTCCTACTGTCGACAATGAACTATAGCGGGGAGCTCGTTACCCACATCTAGGAGTGAAAGAGATGCTCCTCCTCCTCTAGATCTTCGAGTTCCTCCTTCTAGATCTTTGTGGTGGCAACAGTGGTGTTGGGCTCTACACCGATAATCTGCTTCCCTTTGTCATTCCCCTTGTCAGGTTCTGACTCAGAGTTGGAACATTCTCTAATTCTAAAACCTTTAGCTCGGCTAGCAGTGGCTGTTTCACCTGACACTCACTTTTGTTGTGAGTGGAGCTCTTATGGAACTCACACCACTTTCCTGTGTCCTTTTCCGTCTTCACGATGGTATTCTTTGCTTGCAGCTTTGGCGGGTTTTCTTGGGCCTCCTTACCTTGGCTTTCCCCTTTGTTCTATGGTTTAGGGGCACCTTTCCCTTGCTTCGGATTCATAGATCCAAAGTCTTGCTTCTTCTGTTTAAAATTTTGCTCGACCTCGACGACATATCGGTAGGTCGTGCTGAGTGAGGGGATGTTCGAGAATTCTATTTCTTCATGGATGTACTTGTGCAATTAGCCACGGTATTTGAGTATCAAATGCTACTCCGAATCCTTGATAACCAACTTTGTGTGAAGGGTATGGAAAATATTGGTAAAATCCGGCACGTCTTGGTCCCTTCCCTACAGCAGTGTGGTCCACTTTATGTATTGATCCTCATAGCTTCCAACAGGGTAGTACTGCCCCTTGATGGCCCGTCGGAATGAATCCCAAGTGGGTGTGGCTAAAAACAGTGAGCATGTACTTTCATCCTTCCCCTTGCAGTAGGTTTCCCACCAATCCTTGATGTGGGGGGCTGCTTTGAGAAGAGTGAAAATAATCTTTTCTCGACTGGAAAAATCATGAACAAAAAAATAATCGTCTAGCAGATTTAACCATTTATCAATGGCATATGTGTCTATCTGACCCTCGAATATGGGGATTTCAAAATTAACTTGTACCTTAAGAGGTGTGGTGTGGTGTCTCCAGAGTAGCTGTTAGAAGCCGATGCGTCGCCCCTGGGTAGCCGCTAAAGGATCTGGGCAAAGTTGTCCATCATCGCGTTCCTTTGTCGCTCGAGGGCTTCTTCGAGCAAGATTTTGATAGGATCTCCTACCCCTTCATCTTTCTTTTCATCCGCCATGGGAGGCCATTGGGATTTGAAAGGTTGGTCTTGCAAAGGTTCAACCAATCCAAGCCCTAACTCCTTATATCCCAACCTCGTTAGGGACATGCAAAGAAAAACAGAGAAAGAAAAGACCATTTTGATACCACTGATCTGGATTTAAATAGGAATGCAACAAACTATAGAGATAACCATAAACATAGAGATGCAGTGGAAATAATACTTCATTTCATTAATGTAAAATACTGAAATATGCTTACAAACATAATTGGAAATAAACCAGCTAGGGCGATGGCAGCTTATCTCTAAGAAGGGATGTGGCGGCTACATGCCTCTGAACCATGTTACAATGAGGCTCAAAGGCCTATTTATTGTCGACAAACAATGAAAACCCTTAACATTCCAAAACCTAACCCTAGAAGATGAAACGCCAAATTGTGTGCCCCATTTGGGTAAATTGGTACATCAACTTCCCGGGGTCGTAACTTTGGCATAAGATCTATGTTTGACATGCACAAAATCTTGTTAGAAAGATCTATATGAGAACTACAACTTTGGGAAGAGAAACATCGGTCCATGGACCCATGTTGCTCCCAGTTTTCCCAAAAAATGTCGTTTAGGGCCTCAAAACGGCTCCGGAAGTTTAGGACCCGAAAAACTGCTAAAAATAGTAAACTGGGCTACAATTAAGGAAACTGAAAAGTTGAAAGAAACAATGGTGGGGTTCCAAGTGGATTTGGTAGGTGGCCACCAATATCCACCTCGATCAAATCTTATGCAAAATTTTAAACAAACTACACACCTTCTTTTTCACTTTGTAAGAGCTCAATATTGGATATGTTTTATCTCTGTAACTGCAGATCTAGAATATTGGAAATTATGTCCTATAGTATCCCTTTGAGTACCCTTTCTAACCCTACAAGTCTAATCAATATTGGATTCTCCAGGGAAGAGTTATGCCAAATCCCCCACGGTCATTAGATTATAGACTAGTTCAGTAGAGTGAACTTGTACGAAGTGTCACGTGTCACTATTTGGACCTTAGTACTTGAAACTGATCCAAAGGAAACTACTAATCGTCCTCTTTCTGAAACTTCTGACGCAATTTTAATTTTATGCTCAAAACAAAACTTTAACAATTTTCCCCAAGTCACTTGTTTGGAATGTAATTTGGGAGTCTGCAACAACCCTAACTTCCGCAAATCATATCTCCTAAAATATAGCGATAAAAGCTTTACAATTCAGACCCGAAGTTCATAACGATTTCATATCAAATGGGTTTTTCTATTAGCTTTTGAAACATCGCAGAAAAAATTTATAGTGCAAATTCCACGATGACCTATCTGGAGCAGTGAAACCCTAGAATCCAAAGCTCTGATACCAAATGTTATGAAACTAACTCACAAAAAGATATAAAAGATAGATCAACGCCTTATAATTCAGCCTCTTTGAGGGGGAAACCTCCTTAACATTACACCAATGAACAATTCTTGGATGATACAAATGAAAAAACCTCCCTCCTATATATAGGAGTCTAAGGGGTCACAATATAATCAATCCGACATAACAGTAATAACATAAGGGCACAACAACAACAATAGTGGGTTTCTATGGGGCACACTAATAACAATATGGGGACAATAGGGGCACAATAATAACAATAAGGGTTGCAATGAGAATAGTAATGGGGGAATCACTAGTATTATAGGGACCTAACAAAAATTAGTTAAAATTGGTCATTCAAAAAACTCCCCATCCTTCACAAAGCCGTTTAATTCCCTCTACAACTGAGTAGACAATTTTTCATCATTCAAAATATCAAAAATTAGCTTGAACAATGCCACAATAGGTTGCGCCACTTATTGAAAGGTTTGGGGACTATTTTTTGTCTCTTGTCCTAGCTTTTGGTTTTAGGACTCTAAGAAGAAATTAACTATTTAAAAAATTCAGAAACATCCTTATGATACTCCTTTTTTTGATAGGGGCCATACTTCCCTTTAGGAGATGTAACTTATGTGATAAGGTTGTTCATATGTATCTTTATCAAAAATAATATTCTTACCTCCTCTACTGACAACATTGATATTGGGTTTTCAAATTGGCTCTGGCTCTCTTGGATCTACATTTATCAAGTTAGCTCCCCTTTTCTTGTTACACTCCTCCCACCAGGTAATCAATTTAAGGAAGCCTTCCATTGTGTAGGCATTTGCTTGGAAATTTTAACACTAAGGTCTTCTTGGCAATGGAATATCTCAAGCTACATGGTCTTCTTGATCATACTTATAACAGCTAACGTGAACTCTTCTGCTAGACCTTCCTCCTTTATATCCTCCACCTCCTCTTTTGTGAGGGAACTCATTTACTTGAAAATAAGTACATTCTATACAATCAACCAAATACTTTAAGGCTCTACATTGGTCAATTTGATGTGTGGGAAACCAATAAAAGTTACATAAAATAGAATTATGTACATTCTAATACTTTTGTAATATGGGACATAATTGAGGACAATGAGCATAAGAGTGAAATATCTCGCAATAATGATTCACATATGTACCTTGTTGCTTCATAAATGCATGATATTGAGTATTTCCCTTAAAAGGAACACTTGTCAACAATTTTTCAACTCCTCCTGAAGGTATTGCAAGAGGAGGGGGTCCTAGCAGTACATTAGAAGGTCTTGTGCCTTGCAACCTTAGGTATTCTATAGCATGATGTGACTTAGTGTGACATCCATTGTACAAAAAATGTGGTCGACTTGGCTTGGAAATATTAATTTCCTTAAGCCTTTTTATTAAATTAATAATTTGATGTTTCAAACAAGGTATATCAAGATCACTAGAAGTAGAACTTTCCCTAAAGTTGTTAGGATATTAGACCATCACCTCAATATTCATGGCATGTTGCAATGACTTCCTCTATAGTATCAATTTTCTATTTTGTTAGAGGGATCCTAGTCAATGGTAATAATGCTTTGATAAACCACTCCTTCAGATGGTTTGAATGAATCAAATAAGTCAACTTCCCAACAACATATTTAAACCTATATACACACTCCCATGCAGTCTCTCCTTCTCACTACTTAATATCCCACCATTCAGCCAATCCATGTTGCTCAGAGTAAGGAAATTTCAACTCCTTAATCAATTCTTCCCTAGTCATATTGATAGTTGCATTTTGAAATGTCACTAACCATTTGACAAATCACCAAATGGATCTATGTCTCAATTTTGTTTGGAATTCATTCACTTTAGAGTCTTCTAGAGTTTGTTGAAATCCCTAGATAGCTTCACACAATTACCAATGTTGTTCTACATCCTCACCTCCTTGACCTAAAAACTTGGGATGCCGAGTGAATGATCTAGCAACATTCCTAGCCATAGGAGTATTACCAAGAGGAACTAAAAACTCCTCCTCAACCCGGTTGCAAAAAATTTGTGAAATTTCGCTCACTATTTCTACTTGAAATATTAGTTGAATACACTTTACAAACATTATGGAATTTCAAAGTCTCGGATTACTTAGTAATGAAAGTTACATGTTTTTGATATAGCACAGGGGGGGAGGAAGGGAGAAATCTAACATGTTGCTACTTTTTATACTAGTACATGTAGGGGAAGAATTATCCTCATAGAACAACCTTCTCATAATGAAATGCATCTCTTCATTTGTAGGAGTACTTGGGTTAGGCTTTATAATCCTCCTACATGGCGTCTCTAGGGTTTAGGTTTCATATAATCCCTAATGGGCCTCTCTATTCCTACTATGATTTCCTAAATTGTATCCTATAGATCCATCTCTTACACTAGATCTCACTACTTCTCTCACTAATTCATTTTGCAACTTCAAGTTACTCACGTCTCCTTTCTACAACTCCACGTTGGCTAACACTTCTCATATCTTCTTTAATTATCTTCATCTTATACTAAGCTCTCTCATTTTTCACTCCCTCCATTCATCAAATATATGTTTTGTTCTCATTGCAATAATATCCCTAGCACTCCAACTATCTCCCCCATCAGTCAAATGGCTTCTTTTCAGCTTCCACTTTCTTCTTTCTCTGTCGCCTCTTCTAGCCAAAATTTACCAATTCAATAGTGAAGGACCCAACAAAGAGATATGATATTCATTACGACGATTGTGAAAATAATAAATGAAAGGTAAATACACGAAGCATCTGAGTGGGGAAGATCAAATAAATGTAGGAATGAAAACGAGGAAAAGGTAAATCTACTTACTTCATTTATTTTTTTTATTTTTCTTCACAATATTGGTATAAATCGAGATGTGTTAAAAGATTCATTTGAGTCTTAGTGAGATGAGTGGATTCATGACTATAATGGACCCCAAAATCCATCTACTAAAATAAAAATATATGCTTTCAATTCATGTTTACTCTTGTTATTAAGAGGATTGAAAACAATATTTTACTCTACATGTTTATTTATTTCATTTTTATTGAGAAATCCCCAAATATGGTCGAGGTTTCTCCTTGATTACCCTTTGATCTCCTACAAAATATTGTATGTATTATCCACTCCCATTACAAGTTCAAGCACATTCAATTATGATGTCCCACTTTCATACTTTACTCATATTATTTACCTTACTCATCTTTGGTTAGAAGACTTGGCCTTCAATTGTCTTTGAATTTTTACTTCATCTACATTGTGGCTACAACAAAAATACTTTTCCCATAACCTTTAGCCTTCAATGAAATTGTAAATTAAGACTACCCTTGATTAAAATGATATGTTTCCCCTTCCACATAGGTCATAGACATAACATAGTTATTGTCAACAAAGGGTTAAGGCCAAACATTAAATAATGGTGGAACTGGATAGATCAATTAACCCCAACTTATTTCCCTACCTTGATATAATGTCGTTGGAATTGCACTAATGATATGTGGTTCCTCCCACTGGCCAAGTCCATGGCCATGTCAGGTGGTCTACATAGTGGTTACACATATTTGTTATCAGATGACAATCACATGATTTGTTGATTGCATGGTTGGAATCAACGAGAATGATTCAACAACTTGAAATGGTTTCGATTAATGGAATATCATAACTACCCATGTTGTACTTTAATTTTTTCACTTGGTTTTATTCCTCCACCACTCTACCTTTTAACTAAAGAATGATGGCCATCAGCCATAACCTCCCTCAATTAATCTCCCAGAGATACTCTAGTATCTTTTTCAGTTAATCTCTTTGATTACATGACATTGAAACAACTTTGATGCCAGCCCAAATGAAAATCTAGGTATTTACCTCCTTTTACTAAGCTTTAAGTCTTCTTTTTCGTTTTTACATTTTCCGTTTATTCTTAGTGTTAAGTCCTTATTGTTTTAATTCTTCCATGATTCTTTTCGCAAGTTTTATTCTCGATATAAGACATTCAAGACATCAAGTGTCTCAAAATGATAGCTTTTCACCACTTTAAGTTTCAACCACTTTTCCATTCAACTCTGAATATTTTCTTGGTCAGGTCAACCACCTCACACTCCCTCACAAGTAATAAAATCATGCCCACTTTTGATTTCTCTGTTCAATTTTTTCGTAACTAGATTTATCAATTTTTCTTCTTGTGCTACCAACCCTCTTTCCTCTATTCAGGTCGAGTGACTGTTGTGATTGATAAAACCTAGTTGAGGGCTTTTATTTTATGGTAAATCCATAACTTGCTCATGTTTATCAATGTTTATGTTAAGGATTGTTTTTATTTACTTCATTCTATTCCCTTACCGCAATGAATTTTTTAGTCGAAGTCTATTAGGGTTTTCCTTTGTCGACCTTCTTATCATGCAACTTCAATCTCAAGGGCACTTATACTAGGTACAATGTTCACAATTTGTATTTCCTAGCATTTAATAGCACTACCAGCCTTTTTTTAATACATTTTTTTAGATATATTAAGCCAAGTTTCTTTGGTTGTGATTATAGGTAGGGTGTAGCTCCACTCCTCTCCATCCAATAAATGTATTATTGTGTTCTCCTTTCAAACATGTTCCTAGTGTACTGGTAGGGTAATGTTTCCTTTTAGTTATCTAGGAGGGTTTCATATCCTTTTTTTGCAAGTGCTACTCAGATCCTTTTGCCTCTTTTTCTTGGAAGCGTTTCTTCCATCCCCTCAATTCCTCTTGGATATTATTTTTCTTCATAGGTTAAACATGTACATGTACTGACCATTTCCAGGGGTTTATAGGTAGCCCTAGTTTCGTCCCTTCCATCCCCATTAATCTTGGATATTATTTTTCTTCACAGGTTATACATGTACATGTATTGACCATTTCCAAGGTTGTATAGGTAGCCCTAGTGTCTGCCCTTCATATATTTGAGCATAAAGTGTTTTTTTTCATTTTATTAGTGGACTAGATGATACCGATTTGTATATGTTATTTTAAACAATCCATTATCTATAATTCTTATATTTATTTTGACTGTGCAGTGTCTTAGCATTGCCTCTAGCTTATTATATCAACATTTCTCAATTATATCTATATGTATATATTTTTGAATAGATTATTCTATTGTCTTTTGCATAACTAGTTCATGGACTTTTTTTTGTTTCTTTTTTATTCCTTTTACATTTTGGTCTTGAAAAATACACTATTTGGTTAATATCATTGGATCAACGTTCCCAATACCTTTTCCTTATTAAGAATATCTAATATCAGCATCACTGAAATCATTGTTATGCAATGATTATAATGAATTACCTATAAGCCACTTAATTAATTCTATTTCTACTTTGGTTTGAATTCTAGTTTCCATAATAATTCCTTTTTGTATACATGTAATCGCCACTAATTGGCATATTTAGTTCTAATTTAAGAGAACATCCCCCTATTATTGGCTTAGGAAACCATAAATTATAAGTGTAAGGATTATTACCTTTCACCTATTTCATATTTACTTTCACTACATTCACAACTCATATTAACATAAGTTGAAAGTTGGGAAACTATTTAATGTTTTTCCCATGACTAAGTAATTAATGAACAATCCTTACCACTCCTTTATATGCCTAACAAATTTATATTCTTCTTTATTTTTTATTATGATAGAAATGATATAGGATTTATCTATGGTCATGGCATGAGTACATTTCCAATTTATTTGAAGAGATAGTCACAAGGACTTATTATGTCCCCTTAACCATCTTTCCCAATTAACATATATTGGGTCATAGGATAATATTTTTCACCATTATGGCTTCTTTTTACCATTAATTCCATTAACAAACATGTGTTCTATTCCATATCTTCAAGTAGATAATATTTGTTAGGTTCTAAATTAGAACCTCATTTTTCTCTAGCTTATATTCTTAGAGATCCTACCAACTCTCTAATTTTCTATCTTATCTATAATGTGAAAAAAACCCTCACGTTCATTTTAAAATGGATGTTGATTTGTCTTTATATAGAACTATTATTGAATCAGCCCCTCGTGGCCACTACTTGTTCTCAAGGAGAGAAACTAGACTGCATAGTATGGGTTCAATCTAACCCAAAATGTTTTTTGGAAAATGATAAGTGTGAACTTAATCCATAATTTAGAGCACCTGATCTAATATAGCTTTCCATTAGATTTAAGAGATGTATAATATATCTCGATGTCCTATATATGTTGTTTCTATATAATTAGTCTATTTCCGTCCATAGATAAATATTTTGTTTTGACCTCTTCTATATCTTTGTTATAAACATCTACGATATAACATCAAATCTTATTGTAGTTTAATATTTTATATTAGTTAGAATTGTCACTATACCTTCAGTTTACAAATAAACATGCATCCCTAAAAATTATTCATTCATACTTCTTTTTATAAGAAGCATGCTTTACTAATATATATCTCCTATAGAATTTATCTGAATATATTTATTTCTCTTATGTTTGCAGCCATTCCATATATACTACAGAGGAAGAACAACCATAGCCAATAATTAGAACAATACTCTTGTACAAACATAATCAATCGTATTTGGTAAAAAAGTAACAACTTATTTGAGTAGCAAGTATTACTTTGGGAATGATATGCAAAAAGGCACGTTCCTCCTAGGTAATGTATTGCAGTGCCAACAACTCCCCTCAAGTTCAAGTTCCTTGATTCCCTCTTGGATTCTCCACAACCCGATTTGTCCAAAAAAAATTCACTTAATGGTGTTTATTAATTCTCTTTCCAACATATTTTCTAGCATCGTTTTTCTTTAAGTTCTTCCCACCTTTGGGCATAGAATTTTCTTTTTTTAAAAGATAGGAAAAATATCATATTTTTCTTTCATAAGCACATCTTTATCTCTATATGTGCTTATGCCTATCTTTTTATCAAACTTATCATTTTCCTCCAACTAATATTATCTTTCCACGCAACACAATCTTTCTTTCACATTATGCTTTTTCCTTTGTGGCAATATTTCTCCCTAGAATTTTGGGAGAATTTGTGAAGGTCCACCATTTGGAATTAACCACCTGATAAATTCTTGGACATGAAGGAATCTGACATCACTCTTTCTATTTCCCATAATATTCCCAAAACAAATAAAATAATTACTCATCATAGAATATTTACATAAAATAGTCAACTTAAGTCATGGGCCCATGGCCAAAATATCAAACAATATTTAAAATTAAATATAAAATAACAATGTTTGAAAAAATAAATACATATGTGGTATCACAATAACATGGTTTCTAATTTCAACATGAATTTCCAAATATAATTCTAGAAGGAAATGAATGATATATAAGGGCACAATATACTTTGAAACTATAGGAATTGGCACAATTAAAATAAAATTTCCTAGATTGCTAGCTTTATTTTTCATGATGTTATCTATATTATTGGTGTCTCTTGTGTGCATTCAACATCAAGTCTATATCCATCATGTTTGAACAAAAGGTTGAAATAAGGAATTGTTTTGACAACATGGTAATCATGAGAGAATGGGAGGATCAGAGACTATTGAATCTCAAAGAGACATCTACATGGACACCACACTTTTCATATATCTATTACTTCAATGAAGATACAATATCATCCAATATCATTTAACATACTAGATTTTGGGCTCATCAGTTCCAATAGTCTTCATTTCTTCAAGAAAAATGGTTCTTCTAGTTTACCTATGATTCCAATTAACCTAAAGCGAGGTGATGTATGTATCCTCAATAAACATACCAAGAAATATTTTCATGATTCCACTTTGAGAGCTTGTCGAACTCTAAAGTTAATATACTTTTATTTGTGTGGCCTTGTGCTCTCTACATATAATTTTTTTTATAATATATAATGGCATTTATTGATGATTACACTAGGATGTATTAAGTAACAAGTAATTTAAAGAAATGTGATGCATATATCCTTGGTAAACATACCAAAAATTGTTTCCATGATTTCACCTTGACACCTTATAGAAAGCTAAAGTTGATACACTTTTCGCTGTGTGGACCCCTTCCCTCTACATATAATTTTGTTAATAAATATATCTTGACATTTATTGATGAATACACTAGGATATGTTAGGTTTATTTGATGAAACATAAATCACAATGATTTAAAACATTTAAAAAATTTCATTCATAGATTGAAAATGAAGAACAATCTTCTATTTGAACTAATTACAGAAATAATGGAAGGTAATATGCTTCTAATGAGTTTGAAATCCAACATTGCAAACATGTGATTAAGAATTCAACCACTATGTGATACAATCCTTATAATAATGGTGTAGTCTAAAGTGTAACACACCTGGTATGCTCCCCCTCATTTTTATATTATAATCATACTCTGACTATTAATGATTATAAACATAGTTGAATAACTTGAAGGGTGGGACCACATATCCATGATCTAAGAGGTAAGAGGAAGATGAATCTGAGTGGTGATAGCTGGTACCACTACTTAATTAAATATTCATATAGCATGAAAGATATAAAAAAGAACAAAAATATTCCCAAAGGAACGTGAACCCACACATAAGAAAAAGATAAAAAGGGACTTGAGCAACATGAGGGGTTTTGGTCTCTTATTGGTCTTTTGTTGAGAGGAATGGGAATTGACCATTGAAAAACAAACATTTTAGCACTTTATGAGTGTTGGTGTGGCCCAATAAGGTTGATGGAATGGAATTCCCTAGTGGTGAAGTTGTGGACTCTATGTGTATCCAAGCTTGGAGAAACTTAGAGAAATATATGATGAGATCGATGATGGGTGCTTGATGAAGAGATGATAAAGCACAAGGCAGGAGGGTGCTTGTCGAGATGGTTGATAAAACCCCCAAGGTGCTCTGTGTCAAGCTAATAAAAGACTCTCATAGTGCTTTCCATAGCTAATAAACCACCCAAATGTGTGAAATTCATGTAGCGTTAGCCTAGCTAACGAACAAACTATATATGAAAATTTTCCATACTCCTAGAGGTGGATATGGCTTTGTATTTAGTTTGTTTAAGGAAATCCCCTTGGATCATTGATGAGCCTCATCATTAGGTAATTATATGGTCCTTAAATCACCTCCTAGCTTAGTCAAACCAACTCTTCTCAAAATTTATTACATATTTTGATTATATTTTGTTTAATGAGATGGTTAAAGTGAGATATTATGCCTAGTGAACTAATATGCATTGAATGTAGGTTTGGAAGAGAAAATCAAGAAATTTTGGCAAGACTGAGGTTTGAAACTCGAATGGGACAAGGGAAAGAGATTGTATGAGGTAAATCCTCCTCATTTACTCCTCCCCTATTAGAATATTCCTCCATTAATCCCACCATCTTAGAGTGTAAGTATCCAAGTCATGAAGATCAAAAGGCAGCTGAGCAACTGATAGAAAAAGAGTTAGTTCATCTTGAGTTTGGGAGCCGAGCCTCCCTAAATTTAAGGAATTCATTAGGCACTTTAGTTGTATAAGTAGATATGCCTAGAGCCTCATTAGGATTCGATTTTTGGTTGTAAAAACTCTAGTTATTTTCAAGTTCCAGACTTATGGAAGACTTTGATGTAATTTTCCATTTTGGTAATGTGAATCAGCTTTTTCTTGATCCAGTACTAACTTAACTCAGAGGGTTGAAGCTCTTGGGTTAGGGCCCAACCCTAGTAGCAAATTCTCCTCTCCTTGTATATGTATGCTTAGCTTAATTTAATAGATTCATGGTTAAACTCTCTTTAGAAGTATTTCATTGCAAGTATTGTATATTTGATTAATTGTTTATTAGTTTGCTTCCATTTCTGCCTTACCTCAATAGCAGGTTACAAGGGATAAAAGAAGCCCCACAAAGCTAGTGGGTGTCTTTGCCTCAACTCTTCCCTTAGTGATCATGATTTTAGGAAAATACCCTTAAGCAGCCCCAAAAAGACAGCTTTCCATTTCTTTATAAGATTTAGAGTTTACTGTACTTAAACTAGCATTTGATCATTTTTGCAAGTGTAGGATTTAGTTTCCATCTCTTACATCTCCATTTTTTCAATATATTTGATACATGATTCCATTTTATTCAGCAATTTCCTCATTCATAAGGTAGACAGTTAGTTCATTAAATTTTGCTTTTCTCGCCCATGAGAATTCTTCTTGTTTACATGACTTTTTGGAATTTACACATGTTTGATGCAGAGCAGGCACTTTAGAAGTAGAAAGAGATCTCATATCAAGAAACCACCTTCCAAATTCATCCACCCATAGGCATTCCTTGTTTCTATCAAGACCTTCACCAATTTCATCATTTTACATAGAAATTCCCCCAAGCATGTTCAACGAATCCAACCATCTCCTAAACTTGGTTTTGGGTTATGAGTGATCCTATGCCTTTTCTCACTCCATTCCACCCATCAACCACATTCACTAAGCCTTCCATCACTCCCAAAACCCATCATTTTTCTCTTAGTTGTATCTTTTAGAAATACAGGGAATCCTATAGGTTTCTAGTACATCCTGTAGGTTTTCCTATAGTGTCCTGTTTTGAGGCAAAATTGAGGGAAAACCTCTAGGAAGCCACCCAAGGCAACCCAAGGGCCTCCTAAACCTTCCAACCATCTCCTAAACCTTCCATCCATCCACCAACATCCCAAAGCCACCTACCACATCACCGAAAGAGATTAGCTTGCAGACTTGACTTTTCATGAAAATCATAAAATGAAAAAAAAGATTTATTGGAGTCCTTTACATGCATAACAATGATGTTTATTGTCCTTAACTTCCATGCTTAAGACAATAGCATTTTTTTCATGCTAATTTAGCATTATTGCAAAGCATAGCTCTTAGCAGTTAATTAGGAAATGGTGCACCTTAGAATTGAATTTCAGTCTTTTTCATTATTACAATAAATCAGCTCTCTCTTAGAGTGGATTTCTATTTCTTTGATCAAGGAACCAAGATTCTTCTGAATCCATATATGTTTGTCCTGGAAACCCTAGTGGTCTCTCGCCAGTTGAACAGTGACAAAAGGCAGAACCATCATGTTTACTTATGTATACAGCACTATCGTCTCTAAGTTTGTACGAACCCCGAGTTGATAAAGTAAAGTTGGTAGCCCAGAAGTTACAACATTCTTGCTGCAATATTGGTGCTCATCACTTTTTGGCGTCGTTTTCGAGGAGGTGTCTGATTAATATGTGATTACTTATTTCTTTATTCTATTTCTTGTTTCTAATATTCTTCCATTAGTTTCATTTCTGTAAAAGTAATTTAGTTGCTTCCTTTTTCATTTTACATTCTCTTCTTTCCTTTCCATTTTTCAAGTAATATTTCAATTCAACAATTAGCTTTTCATTCAGTTAGTATTTTTCATCCAATCTACAATCATAGTCCTGCAGAGTACTTCCCCAAGTTCGAAAAAAACACAAAACCAAACCAAAAACATTTCCTTTCATGCCTTGTAGGAATAGGGATAACTTAGGGAATTTTTTTCCAAATACCCCCACTACATCAAACAACCAACCTTCCCGCTTCTTCAGTGGCTTTGAACTAGAGGAACCCTTAGGTGAGCAACCAGATATATTTGAAGAGCCAATAAGGGAAGAAGAAGAAGAAGAAGAAGAAGAACACATTCTTAATGAGCCAATGGCTAAAAACAAAAATGACAGAGTGAATAGAGAGAGAGAGTTGAGGGTGCCTTCCTAATCAAGGAGACCAATGGGGACACTAAGATGAAAAATATAAGGCCCTCTTCCCTTCCTCATTTCCATGGCCTAACCATGGAAGATCCCGACACTTTCCTATTCGAGTTTGCTATTATATGCCAAACCTATGACTACACAAATGACGAGAAGAAGTTGAAACTATTTTCATCTACCCTCAAGGATGCAGCTTTGCATTGGTTCATCGGTTTACTCAGGGATATCATCACAACTTGGGATCAGGTGCAACAAGCCTTCAACAACAATTATCGAAACTACTGTAGGTCTAAATATACTAAAGAGGAAATTTTTAGGATGACCTTAGGTAATGATGAATTCCTAGAGGATTATGAAGAAAGAATCCAACTTAGTTACAAAAGGGTCAGTGCACACTTGACCCTAAGTAACTGAAGCTGGTCCTTCATAGAGAAGTAAGGGAAGACCTTTTGGATACCCTACACTTGTTAGTAGGAGGAGATATATACCATTTACCCTATGAGGATATCAAGATTGTCTTTTGAAACCATTCTAGAGCAGCTAGGAAAATGGTTAGGGGAGGTAAGCCTATGGTCAATACATCATCTTCCAATTCATCCATCAAGGGTGAAATTGGAAATATGATGGAATATTTCAAGAGTGAGATGTTGCAAACCCTTGCCTTATAGATGGACACTATGCACATTAGAAGAAAGCAAGAGGCAGTAGAGAGAGCCTTAGCCATTTTCTATCCTAGATGCACTAGGAGGCACCCTATGAATGAATTTCCATTGAATTCTAGTTAAATTTACTCAATATATGAAGAAAAACACTCTACAGAAAAGTGCCCTTCTTTTCCTGGACTGAAAGTTGTATACCCAAGAGCTAAAGGGGTCATTTAGCAGCTCTGCTACATAAACCAAAGGAGACCTCATGGGCCTAGGTCATACCAGCAGGGCATGCAAGGGTCATACCATGCATATTACAAACCCAAAGAGACCACATCCATACCTTCTTGGGGACCCCCTACTCATCCTTCCTAGTCTACACCTCCTCCTTGGTACTTTGCATCTTACTATCATTCCTATCTAGCTAGCTAGTCATTTCAACCATATGCTCGACCACAACCTCAGTGGAATGCACTGCCCCAGGGGTGGAGGCCCCAGTACAATAATGTTCCTGCTTTATTTCCTTCACCACCTGCCCAAACACATTTGTTACACTCTAATCCACCTAAACAACCCAAGATGCCTTCCCAGCCAAATCGGAACCAAAACAATAGATAGACACAACAAGTATATAGTGGAGTGACATCATATCCATATTATGCTATGGAGATCTAGGAAATTAACCTGAGATCTGGGAGAGTTCTCCCAGATAACTAACCTCCACCTCCACCTAGGGAGGTTGAAGAAGAAAGAGAGGAAAGCATTCTTAAAGTAAATCCACCCTTTCGTGTGATATTAACTCAACCACTCCAGCCTACCCCAGACGAGAATGAACTTCTGGGAGAATTGAAAAACCTATGTGTCAAGATTCCACTTCTCCAAGACATTAAATATGTACCTATTTACAGAAAGTTTATCAAGGATAAGTGTTTCAAGCATCTAGAGAGGCAAGAAAGAGATGACCCTACCATTAATGTCATTAGAAAATTGTCTAACATAATGTTAGGGAAGGTAATCTATCCAAATTATTTGGACCCTGGAAGCCCAATAGTAGATGTGCACATAAATGGAACCATTGTCCCACACACATTGATCGATCTTAGTGCTGCCATTATTGTGGTGACCAAGGACACCATGCTTAGGATCATCCTCCAAGGTTCATTGAGAAAGACCACAATAATCCTGCAACTTGCAGACCACTCCATAGTGACCCCTGAGGGGATTATGGAGGATATGATGGTCTCCATTGACTCTTGGGAGTACCCTGTAGATTTCCTAGTTCTGTAGCCTAAGGCTAAGCTTACTGGTTACCCTCTCATCCTTCGCAGGCCCTGGTTGGCCACTGTTGATGCTTACATTAGCTGCAGAGATGGGAATATGACAATCAAGAATGGGAATATGTCCAAGCAATTAGTCCTATACCTTCCTGCTCAGTGATCTCTAGAACATGAATTACCTTTATGGCTAGAAGAGGAGGAAGAAGATGAAGTTTATTCTACCTAACTGTATACCTTAGAAACAACCATGGGAGGAGGACAACGGGATGAAGATGATTTGATTGAACACCTACTCCAAAGTCCAACTCCCAGTACATTTTCACTAAAATAAGTAGTAAAGGAAACCCAGAAAAAGCATCAAATTTATTTGTACTTGGCCGATTCCAACCCTCTCCGTGTCAAAACCATAGAATTTAGCCCTAAGAGAACTTTGAAAATTAATCCATCTCTTTCTCTTCTCGAAGAGTAGAAGTTACGGAACATGCTAAAGGAACATTTGGATGCCTTTGCTTGCAGTTACAAAGAAATGAACGGAGTAGACCCCTCAGTGTGTACTCACGACATTTACATCAAAGAAGGTTACACGTTGGTTTGACAACCCCAAAGGAGGATGAATCCAACTCTTAAAGATATAGTCAAAGAGGAACTGCAAAAGTTGCTGGATGCAGGATTCATTTATCCTATCTCCAATAGTGAGTGGGTCTCTCTTTTGGTGTTAGTTCCCAAGAAAAGTGGTAAGTAGAGGATTGGTGTCGATTATAGGGAATTTAACAAAGCCGCAAAGAAGGAGCATTTCCCTCATTCTTTCATCGACCAAGTGCTAGATGGCCTGGCAGGGAAATTGTTTTTCTATTTCCTAGATGGATTCATGGGGTACAATCAAATCTAGATCAGCCTAGAGGATCAGGATAAAACCACCTTCACTTGTCCCTGGGGTACTTTTTCCTATAGGGTCTTTTCTTTTGTCTTATGCAATGCTCCTGCCACTTTCTAGAGAGAAATATTGAGTATCTTTGCCGAGTTAGTCCATGATGCAGTAGAAATTTATATGGATGATTATACACCTTATGGATGTGATTTCCAGGAGGCTCTATCCAATCTAGGTAAATTACTGCACAAATGCATTGAAATGAATATGTCTCCCAGTCCTAAAAACTGTGAATTCTTGATTATTGTAGGGACTGTGCTTGGTCATTCAATATCTTAGCAAGGACTGCAAGTGGACCCAAAACAATTAGCTACCATCCAAAGGGTCCCACCTCCTCAAAAGCAAAGAGATGTCAAAAGTTTCCTAGGGTTAGATGGATACTACCGAAGGTTCATAAAGGACTTCAGCAAGTTGGCCTCTCCTTTATTTTGGTCGTTGGCCAAAGACTCTAAGTTTATATGGTCAAAAAGTTGTCAAGACGCCTTGGACATCCTAGAGAACAAGTTAAACACTGCATTGATTCTCTGAGGCCCAGATTGGGCCCTTCCTTTTCATATTCATGTTGGTGCCTCACACAAAGCCATAGGAGCAACCCTAGGTTAGATAGATGAAAAATTAACTTATGTCGCTTACTTTATCAATAAGAGTCGATCAAAGGACGAACTGAAATACATAGTGACTGAAAAAGAGCTCCTAGATGTTGGGAATTCATTGAACAAATTTAGGCATTATATTACAGGCTATCAAACATTTTTCCATATTGACCATGTTGCAATCAAATATTTAATGAATAAACCTAATGTGAATGCTCGTATTATAATATGTTTACTTTTATTACAACAGTTTGATCTACCTATTGTTGATAATCGTGGCAATGAAAATGTTGTTGCACGCTTTTTGTTCAAATTAAATATTCCTACAGGCGAGGAGGGAATGATTGATGACCAGTTACTGGACAAGCAATTTTTCACCATTTAAGTTCTCTCTCCATGGTTTGCTGACATAGAAAACTATTTGGTATCTGCACAGTTCCCACCAAACTTGTCCTCCAAAGAGAAAAGCAAGATTATAAGGAAGAGTGGCCCCTTCACTTGGATTAGGCGAAATCTCCTCAAACTTGGCCCAGGTCAAATCTTAAGAAGGTGTCTCAGGGAGGAGGAAGTCTTTGACATCCTTTTGACTTATCATCATGGGCCTTCTGGAGGTAACTTTGCAGCAAAGAGTACAACATTAAAAGTGTTACAAGCAGGCTATTATTGGCCCACTCTTCATCAAGATGTGAAAATATATACTAGTCAGTGTGATTGGTGCCAAAGGATGCGAAAGCCTACTCCAAGGGATGAAATGCCTCTATACCCTCAAGTGAATTTTGATCCATTTAACAAGTGGGGCATGGACTTCATTGGACTTATTGACCCTCCTTCCAAGCAAAAACAATACATCATTGTGTGCACTAGCTATCTGACTAAGTGAGTTGAAACCAAGGCAATTAAGGAAGAAACAAAGGAGGAGGTAGTTGAGTTCTTAAGGGAGAATGTATTTTACAAATTTGGGTACCCTAGAGAGATGGTCACTGATCACGCAGCCAGTTTACCTCCAACATGGTTGAGGACTTGCTCAGCTAGCACAAGATCAAGCATAGAACCTCCACTCCCTATCACCCAAAAGCTATTGGGAAAGTGGAGGTGACCAACAAAGCACTGAAGGACATCTTGACCAAAGTTCTTGACAACATCAAGAAATATTGGGCAAATAGACTAGTTGAGGACACCTAGGCCTATACCAGTTGGAAGACCACCACTAGATTCACACCCTATGAGCTAGTCTATGGGAAAATGGCCCTGTTTTCCATTGAGTTTGAGTATAAAACATTAAGAATGGCAACCCAACTAGATTTAGATCTCAGCAGTGCACAAAAAGAGAGATTGCTCCAATTGAATGGTTTAGATGAGTTCAGAATGTAGGCCCTCCTACATACAGAGGTAACACAACTTCAGAGGAAGGTTTGACATGATAAGAACATCAAGGATAAGCAATTTCAAGAAGGTGATTGGGCTTTATTATATGATTCCATATATAAAGACTTTAAAGGCAAGTTAAGGACAAGATGGCTAGGGCCTTATGTTATAGAAAGATGTCATGATAATGATTCAGTGGAGATCAGCACCATAGATGCAGAGGCCATTCCTTTACTTGTTAATGGACACATATTGAGAGTTTACAAAAGATCATTGTCAAAGAAAGAGTTCATTGATGGCATCAATAAAATAGTGATTGTAATGGAGTAAGTCTCAGCTCCTACCTCATCAAGTCACTAAGAAAAAAATAAGGAGACTCAGATGAAAACCTCCATGAGGCACTTGAGTCCCACTATTGGTTCGAAAACCTCTTGGGGCGACCTGATGGTGTCAGAAAAAAGAAAAAAACAAAACAAAAAAAGAGAAAATGAAAAGATCGCTAGGTGAAAACCTCTCTTGGGGCTCCCAAAGAAAAAAGCTTGGATGAAAACCTCTTAGAGGCAGACTAGTTGTTTTCAAAAAGAGAGAGAGAGAGAGAGAGAAAATCATGAAAATTTCTATTTGTGGGTCAGCAAGGAAGACGATTAGAGAATAGAGGAGAATCAAAAAGGAACATGTTCCACTCTCATGATTATTTTTCCACCCATTGTCATTTATCACTCCACCTTTTATTTCATTTTTTTTCTATCATTTTCTTCAGTTTACAAGGGGACTATTTTTTCTACAGGATCCCTTGTAAACCTACAAGATCCCTTGTAAACCTACGAGCAATTGACCTGCCATGTCAAAATAATAACATTTGTACATCACAACTTCATTACCATACCTGTCTCCACTTTCATCACCCCTACATTCACCATTAAAAAAATAGTTTCTATCTCTCTCTCATAATATATTTATATATTATATATATATTTTACATTCTTTAAGAGACGAACACAAGAGAAGAAATGGAAACAAAGAGCAAAAGGGAACAACACCTGAGTATTTATCATTCTCCACACTCCTAGTCTTCCTCTCAATCCATGTCATGATCCTCAAAATGCCAGCAAAAGAAATTATTAGAAATTTTGAGGGAGAAGCAACCACAGGAAATCTTGTAGGAAATCTTGTAGCAACCTATCCCATAGAATACAAATCATGATTGCATCAAGCTTCCAACATGAAGATCCAAGGGGAGAAAAAGCTCTAGAGCAGCAGTGACACCATCATCTTCAACACCAGCTACCTACACATCAAAGGAACCATCAAAAAAATAAAAATAAAAACTAAAAATAAAAAGAAGAAAGGAGAATTAGCACGCATCCAACACACAACAAGCACCTCAGGTCTTCAACAATTGCAACAAGGTATTAGCACCACATGTAAGTATCTCGCTTCACTCTCTCATTTGCATAATATAGTCAAAATACGTAAAGGTTACGAGTAAGTTGGTTTATAAGTGAAAGGTGGCTAGTTAACTTGGCCACCTTCATTCAGACAACAAAGACAAAACAATTGGTCCTCCAACCCATGGCAATATTCGAGTCAAGAAAAGAAAGGAGAAGAACAAAAGAAGTTAAGGCTACAGATGCATGAAATGGGAGTTGATTACGAGGAGAGGGGAATGATGACGTCGTAGTATGGACCAATGGTCCAAAAATGGAAAATGTACGTCAGCTGCTAGCACACCATCTTACCCAACTCGACCATTAGAGGAAATAATCATCGATCCCCATGCACTCATGCATTCATTTCCTCGAGGCTCACTCTAGCAAAGCCACTCTCATACCCAAGGAACCTACAAAAGAGGAAAATTGCATCTTTCTCCTATGTAGGACTTCGTATAGGATTACACAGGAAATCCTATAGGATCGCATAGGAATCCTATAGGATATAGACAAACAGTCTATAGTATTGGCTGAGAGGAGTTTCAGAGGGGAAAACATGGGGGGTTTGCTACAACAAACACTATGAGGAGGTAGGCTCTATAATTACTTCCCTTTTTCAAAGTGAATTGAACCGAAAATCCCTTAGTATTGAGTGAATTTATTAGTTGTGTAAGAGAATTATCTCCACAGTTCTTTCAATTATTTACTTCTGCATTTAAAAATTTTATCAGCGATCTCAACTCCTCAAAATTCACCAACCAAAATGACAGGGGGGTTTAATAGAAGGGAGCTCATTAACACTGTGAGAATCCACCAACACCCTCAAGTGTTAGAAATATTCACAAGGCATAATTACATGTGGTATTTTGAAAAATTAAGAGGGTATGATGATGAAGTGGCTTGAGATTTTTCTCTCTCCCTCATTAAACTAACTAGATTCAATGCCATTGTTGTGGTAAGAGGCCTCTCCATAGATCTCACCCCTTAACTCATAAGTAGAATTACCACACTTCCCCTAGGAGTGCCTTGGAGAAAGGAAGACAAGGGAGATAGCCAAATTGCCAAGAATAAATTAGTTTTAGAGGGTGAGGATCCCATTGAGGACAAGAATGGAGTAAGGAGAACAAGCCTACCATATCCCTGGAATGAGGTGAGCTACAACCTTATCAAATACATATCATGTGAGGGTAAGTATAGTGTCGTTTATGAATATCACATTAGGATTCTTGAAGAATTGAGGTTTGGAGCAGAAACACCTCCTCACTGTAGGCTCAGCATACCATACTTCCTTTTGCAATCACTGATAGACACAAGCATAAAGGTGCAGGAGGGAAACCCCCACCAGTTAGCTCACCATGGATTAATTAGAATCACTATAGAAGATTCCCTCCATAACCTCAAAATTCCTATCCAATGGTCAATTTTCAAAGACATGCACACAGAGGAGGATATCAAAGCCCTAACATATGACGTTACTCCTACTCTCAGTGAGAAGGATGAATATGAGATAGATGAGGAGAGAGATGAGGAAGAAGAAGAGTAGGAAGATAAAGAGGATGATGAAGAAATAGAAGAAGAGGAAACTGATAAACAATATGAGGATCTCCAAGAAGAAGGAGAAGGGAAATACATAGGAGAAAAGGGAAATGGGAAAGAAGGGGTAGCAGACAAAGAGGAGTCACCTAGGGTGTCTCTAGAACCCACAGAGATAGAAGCAGCAACTTCCCTCACTTCTCTTAGCACGCCTATCAAACAAAAAGGTAAAAGACAAAGGCAAACCCCCTTATATTTTAGAACAAGGAAAAGCACAAGGATAAGGCAGGGTAAACTCAAAACTCCAACCAAATTTCCCATTGTAATTGAGGACTCAC
This sequence comes from Pinus taeda, assembly GCA_000404065.3. Lineage (NCBI taxonomy): Eukaryota > Viridiplantae > Streptophyta > Pinopsida > Pinales > Pinaceae > Pinus > Pinus taeda. The sequence goes on along the minus strand of APFE031645618.1, from coordinate 134,521 downwards.
CTAAATAGAAGGAGAAAATGCCTCCTCCTATGAAAACTCAAGAAAAATGATCCTTAGCACAAACATCCCCTAAGACTCATATCACCTATGTGAGAAGGCCTGTAACTAGATCCACCTCATCCAAAGGAAAGGAAATCCTACAGGATACATAGCAGGACCTACAGGAAGTAGAAGCAGTCCTACAGGAGACTCTACTAAACCTATAGGAGACTCAAAAATTTGATAAGGAGGGAAGCCTACAACAATAAACTAAAGAAGAGGACCGATAGCTAAGGGACCCTAGTGCCCAACCTAACCTTAACTCCTACTATAGATTTATTGAAGGGGTCAAGGTCATTCCACAAAGATTTTCTATTCCATTATTCTTTGATCTTGAGAAGGAGAGAGCCAGAACTCATAGATGGATGCATACTACCAAGTCCAATGGGGTGGAGGACATTGGTAACAAGGAGGAGAAGCTCAAGGAGATGGGTAGAGAACTAAGTAGCTTGAGAGATAGAGAGGCCATAAAGAAAAATTAGTTAGAGATAGAAAATGCATGGTTGAAAGGGAAGCTGCAAGAAAGAGAGAATCAATTGGCATCCATGGCTAGTCTCTCTTTGGAAGCAATCCAGTGAAAGATGCCAGCTAAATCCTATGCCCTATACCTTAAGGAACAATGGTTGCAGTTCCAAATCAAGACCCTAGCACAAACAGGAATTATGACATTTTAGGATTATAGACAGTTCATTGATCTTTGTGATCAAAGTACATTGGAAGATAGGGCTAAGGTGTCTGAGCTTTATTTGCATAACATGGCCTTAACAGACATGAATGTATGGGACCCCAATGCCAAGCTAGGAGATTTACAGTTGATGGCTTTGGCATCATGGATGAACCATGAGGAAGAAAAGGCTACAAAAAAGAAGAAGATATTGGCAAGAGAACAAACGAAACCTCTTATGATAAAATCTTAGTAGTCCAATCCAATGGCCCTCATCAATATACATAATTTAATTGCAAATGATCCTCAGCTTGCACCCAAGTATCTCGCTACCCAAGAGCAAGAAATTACACATTTTGAGGACATGTTCAGGTTGTTATGGGATGACACCATGCAAGGTTTCCTGAGGAGATGCAACACATTGCCATACAATTTAAAGATAAGAGAGTACCACTCTCCTCAAATAATGAGAGAAGCACTCAATAGGACACTCATGTACAAGAAATATATTCAAAGGCTCAAAGTCAGTTGGATTGGCTTGAGACTCAGTCCACCACTGGTCTAAGGGATGTTAGAAGGAAGGAAGGAAGAAGAAGAAAGGAGGCTGTGGGAGGAGGTAGAAAACAAGGCAGCCTTCTATGCACAAGAAGAGGAAACCACAACAAAGGCATGGGATGTTAGGGAGGCCACTAGAGCTATGAAATACATGGATATTGATTGAGCTCCTCAAAGGATGAGAAACTCTTTCAATAGGGGGTCGATGATGAGCCTCATCATTAGGTAACTATATGGGCCTTAATTCGCCTCCTAGCTTAGTCAAATCAACTCTTCTCACAACTTATTACATGTTTTGATTAGATTTTGTTTAATGAGATGAGTTAAAGTGAGATATTATGCCTAGTGAACTAATATGCATTGAATGCAGGTTTGGAAGAGAAAATTAAGGAATTTTGGCAAGAATAAGGTTTGAAGCTTGAATGGTACAACGGAGAGAGATTGCATGAGGTAAATCCTCCTCATTTAATCCTCCCCCATTCAAATATTCCTCCATTAATCCCACCAGCTAGGAGTGCAAGCAGCCATGTCATGAAGATCAACAAGCAAGCAAGTGATAAAGAAAAAGTTAATTCATCTCGAGTTTGGGAGCTGAGCCTCCCTAAATTTAAGGAAGTCATTGGGGAATTTAGTTGTATAAGTAGAGAGGACTAGATCCTCATTAGTATTCAAATTTTGTTGTAAAAACTCTAGGTATTTTCGAGCTCCAAACTTGTGGAAGACTTTGATGTAATTTTCTGTTTTGATAATAAGAATGAGATTTTTCTTGATCCAGTACTGAGTTAACTCAGGGGGATGAATCTCTTGGGTTAGGGCCCAACCCTAGCGGCAAAGGCTCCTCTTCTTATATCTGTATTATTAGCTTAGTTACATAGATTCATGGTTGAACGGTCTTTAAGTATTTCATTGCAAGTAGTGTAGATTTTATTGATTGTTTATTAGTTTTCTTACATTTGTGCCTTACTTGATTAGCAGGTTAGAAGGAATAAAAGAAGAACCACAAAGTTGTCAATAGGTGTCTTGGCCTCAGGTCTTCACTCAGGGATCATGATTTGAGGAAGAGAGCCTTAAGCAGCCCCAAAAAGACATATTTCCATTTCTTTATAAGATTTAGGGTTGATTGTACTTAAACTAGCATTTGATAATTTTTCCAAGTGTAGGATTTAGTTTCCATCTCTTCCATCTTCAGTGTAGATCTTTTTAGTGTCAGCCTTTGCAGCCTTCCTCCAATGATCAAACATGCTCTTACAAAGTGGTCTTAGGTCTAGGATTTGTTTTCCAAAGTTTTCCAAGTGTCTCATCATTTGGCTAAGTGTACCATCATTCAGGGAATTTTCATCATCATTTCAGGTTCCAATGGGTCATTTTACACCTTGTTCATTCTTCAGTTGTACTTGGGTAAGCCTCATTTCTCTCTCATAGGGTTTCGAAGGTAATTTTTCTTGGATGGTCCAATCATCAAAAAAACTTGTATCCTGATGTTCATACACATTCCCCTATCCTTAATATACCTTCTTAAACAATTTGCATCACCAATATCCCTCAAATTCGTCATTTTCCCACAAACCCTAGTTTATTGCTACAATTTGACAATCTTCTAGGCTAGGCCTGTATTTTGACCTTTTTGACCCCTTACCCTCACTCAATCTTTGAAATTCCACTTTCCTCTAATTCCTAACATCCCCCCCTACTTCCTAAAATTTTCTCAAGAATTTAGAAGCCCCTTATCCCCTTCGTTTCCCTTCATTTCCACAAATTCCCTGTTCCACATATCGGGATAGGTTTTCCTCATACTATGTTTATGAGCAAGAAAAGATGGATTTGACAAAACTAAGAGAGGTTTTTGTCCATCAATGATCCAAGAAGAAAAAACTCTTTTCGTTTTTACACAGGTTTCACGGTTTGGGAGAAATGTCCAAAACATCATTGGCCTTAGGAGGATTGATGCACTTTTGGAGTGACCTTGGAAAAATCACGATTTCACCTAGTTGGGATGCCCAAATGACTTGCTTGATTATTTAAATGATATCTATATAGAGAGATATTTCCAATGGGATATCATGAGTTCAATTTGGAATTGAGGAAGACCTTCAAAAGTTGATTGCAACAACACTCTACATTTAGGAAACCTCATTCTACACATCTTGACAAGTCTTGGGAGATTTGACTTTTGAAAAGGAAAATGAACTCCAAATTGAAAAATTCAAGATGTTTTGGAAAGTAGACTCAACATGAGTTCCAACAAGCTATCACAGGCCCAATTGGACACGGTGAAGGCCTCCAAAACTAGTTTACGAAATGGCATTGCACATTGGGAGCTCGGTGTTGCACATCAGAGGGGCGCTGCACATCAAGCAATTTTCTACTGTATTAATTTACACTACCGCTGGGCATCAGAGAGATGTTGCACATTGGTGAGCAGGCACTGTACATTGGCTAGTAACACTTCAAAACCCTCAAACTTCACCTTTAATCACCATCATTGCTGCATTTCTCTTCCAATCATGTAAGTGACCTCATTTTTTATCTCACTAGGGTTTTTATGCTATAATTGTGGTTTTAGCATAATAAACCTCAAAAACCTAGTTGTCTCCTACCAAATTTCTCACCATTTCTAGCTCTTATCACTTATCTTCATTTTCCCATTATCATTTGCCCTAAATCTACCCTTTGATCCCATTTTCCGTAACCTATTTTCCCTTTCCCTATTTTCCCTAAGAACTAATCCCTTTATGAAAGCCTAAGCTCAAACATCAAAACCCTAGGTCCTCTATCCATCCCTATCACTCCCATACCTCACCTCATCACTATAGTTCCTTTCAAAAATCTATTCATACTCATATTTTTCCCCCATCTATTATCTACCATTCACCATATCATAACCACATCATTCCATAGAGACAAGCATGGAAAGAGACAGTGACCCTGATTTTGAGGAGGACACCCTAAGTGACAACTCTAGGGAAATGGATTTGCAATAGGTAGACAAAGGGAAAGGAAATGTCCCAGGAGAAAAGCTTGATGATGATTTTGAGAGGGAGCTTCAGCTTGAGGAGCATTATGATGATGTTCCACCTCATCACACTCAGGTAATTGATCTTGAAAGCCCATCATTAGATCAAAGAATGCTTTTGAAAGAGAAAGAGGCTCATATTCACATGTCAAATGATAAGATGGATAGAGCTAGATATATTATTAATTACCTAGAAAGAGAATAAGCAGTTAGAGGGTGAACAAAGCCAAATGGACTTAGAGATGCTAAAAATTCAAAGGAAAAGCAACAAAGAGCATATGGTTCCTTTGACTCCTATTGAACAAGAAGTGGAGCATGATAGAGAAATATGGCTTGAAAGAGTTATCATTCACCTTGAGGGGCCTCTAAAGAAATCAAATAGAGACAATAAGATGCTAAAGCATATGGCCCACCATTATTTGACTCGGAATAGGATATGCAACATAAGGATCAAGCACCTTAAGGGAAGATTAAGGAGGACCTTGAAAGGAAAAAAGAAAGATGAAAAGCTCGAAATTTTGGTTGATGTCACACTAGCCCAATGAAGTAACCCATGAAGCAGCTTTGAGCGAAACCTACATAAATTTTGAAACAATTTTGTCAATTTCAAATTTTTGAATTATGCAACACAGGAAATTCCAGTGGATGCATAGCGCTAGTTGAATTAGTGCATCCTCTTGACAAATGACTTACAGATTTTGATTCAAAATCAAAAAATAAGCAAACCCAGAATGTTTCATCAATTTTGGAGAAGAACTTGGCCACCAAAATGGCAAAAAACACTCAAAAAATACCCTCTCTGCCACTTTTTGGACCCACAGGAAGCAGTCTTTAGCGAATTGATTTTTGAAGGGGAAAATCAACTCCAAATCAAGAAATTCAAGATGTACCAGAAACTAGACAGGAAGAGATTTCCAACAAGCTATCTTGTGCCTAATTTGGATGAGCAAAAGGCCTCCAAAATCTTCCATAAATGGGCGTTGCGCATTACGCTCAGGGCGCTGCGCATCAGACAAATTTTTGTCAATTTTGCCTAAAAGTCAAATTTCGCCTAGTTTCTTCAGTAGTTGACTTCTTCTTCTTTTTTTGGTAAATTTTGCATGGTAAATGATGTGATATGATGTAAATATTGATGGAAAACACTTGATGGGGTAGATACATCAAATCAAAAGTGGTTTTGAACTAAATGTATCCATTTCCTTAGTTTTAGAGGCAAGCTGTTCCACTGCCTATTTTCTTGTTCCTAGTTTAGATGTTGTTGAAACAGCTCCTTGACTCATGGATTTGACCCCTGATGACTAGCATGACTTTTTTGATGCCTATATTATGTTTCCTCTTAGTCATTTGAAAAGGTTGGACTCTTTTGGAATTGGTTCACTCATTATATACTCGTATCAACAGTTTGGCAAGGAATAAAACCAGGCTTCACAACTATTTTTGTGCGATTCTTGTGACAATGAGTTTATGTATTATTTCTTCTTTGTAATGAGATTTTATTATGTTTTATATGTATCCAAATACATCTTTCTCTTCTAAAACTAAATTAATCAAGGTGAGTGGACAAAATACGCTGCTATGCTTTGTCTTGGGAATGCATTTGGTTTTCAATGTTTTCAACTGTTTGAAGAGGATTCATAGTTTCTTTATGCCCTCCTCAACTCCTCAGCTATCTTAATCTACCATCCCAATCCATTTAAAGTACATAAACCCTTGTTTACCTCACCCCACAGAACATGACTGTATCCCTAAGTTGATTTCCTAGACATATCTGCCTTCTTCAATTGATCCAGCAACCAAAACTTAAAAATCAAACCAGAAACCCTGAGCTATTATACCTAGCCTAAAATCTACATTACATTTAGTCATCTCAAGCCCTAATTGCCAATATCCTAATTGAGATTGACAAGGAGAGAACGCTCTCCCGACTTGGTAGTGCTAGCTACCAGGTTAAGCGTGGTTTGACGTTACCATAGACCTGCCTCCCTTCAGCCTGAGGTAGATCTAGGCTCTAACATAGTGGCGACCATACTGGGGAATGTAGTTTTATGTTCCTCAACAAAATGTATCAAGTTCAGATCTGATTGTTGATGGTGGAAAACAATCAGACATAGGAAGGCTGAAATCATTCACCTGGCAACTCCAAATCAGTTTTGAGATTAGATCTAAGGACTCCACTAGAGGATGAAACTGACCAGCAGAAACATGAAAGGACAATATGGAAAGATCAGGTATTCAAGTTGGAATTTCATCCAAGACATTATGTTCTTTGTTATAACTTATTTCTTATCTTTTCCCGAGAATGCCATGAAGGCTTTACAAAGTATATTGTATTCGAGGAAAGATCCCTGACCTACATTTGATTCTTTCCCTTTGAAGATTGTGGATAGAAAATATGCGCATGCCTTTAATCTTGATCAAGGCCCTTCTTCTGAATTTTATGATGATCATCTTCAAACTGATGAGCCTCAAGAGACAAATATTGATTCTACACCTTATGTACATATTCCTATACCTTGTAAAATTCCAGATAGATACAAGCCTCTGATTTTACCTCCAATATCCCATGCTTTCCCTAAAAATCATTACCTATATCTACCAATATTTTATGGTGAATGTGACAACATCACTGCTGAGAAACATGTATTGAATTTTGAGTCTTTTCTCAACATTTTTGAAGTTGATGAAGAGGATATTGGTATTAGGATTTTTGCTCTTTCTTTGTAAGGCAAAGTCAAGAGTTGGTTCGAAACCCTTCTTGATGAGAGCATTTCAGATTTCCAGTAGTGCATCAAAGTTTTCCTCGATAAGTGGGTGGTCAGAAAAAACCCTTTATTGATTCTAGAAGAATATAACCAGCTGAGAAGACAACCAAGGGAGACAGTACAACAATTTTCTACCAAATTTAACCAAGTTTATTGTTCGATGCCTTCTAATATAAGACCTCCTCCTAGATCCGCTTTCTTACACTACTTGGAAGCCTTTGATCTGGAAATGGAGTTTTAGCTGAGAGAAAGGAACCTTGCAACACTTGAGGAGATGCAAAATAGTGAAGTAGATGTAGAGGCTAATTTGTTGATCAAAAGGGCAAATCTGAAGGAAGAAGAGATGAAGAACATAGATACAGAGGAATCAACATCTTTAGAGGTAAAGCTCGACATTTTGGTAAGTGCAGTGGAAGAGATGATGCAAAAGATCACCACAAGGAATGAGTATGATGTTCAAGACCATGGCTCGCTGATTGAATAAGAACAAGTGGCTAATCCAAAACATTTTCTTTCTTATCCCAGTTGTCATAGACCTGATAATGATTGTTTTATAGATCATCTTGGAGAAGATAGATCTGTTGATATGACATGTATGATTGATGATGTGTTTTATACTCATGATTTCCCTAAGTGTGATCAGTATGATGATGATTATGTTCTCCAAACAGAAGCTAGTCTTGCAGACAAATCAACAGCTAGTTTGTGGAAGAAGGAAATTCACTTGCAGCTCAAATATAGTGATCATCCATTACATATCAGCTATGGAAGTGAGGAGGAAAGTGAAACAAATTTTGAAGTAAGTGAAGGATATTTGCCTCTTTTTGCTTCATTTCAGATCATCAAAGACAAATTTCATTAAATTAGAATTCAACCGTCGATCTGTTTTGATCTCGACCATCTAGAGGGCAATGAGACCCTTGTTCAAGACTTCTTGTATCTATATTTGCAACCACCGAATGCCATTGATTGTCAAGCTACAGATGATTGTCAAGTTGGAGATGAAGACTTGGAAGTTGTAACATATGATCAAATGATGCAAGATGATTCCATACCATTCTATTTCAAATAATTTCAGTTGTTGAAGGGAATTTTGCATAGTATATCTTCAATAAAGGATGAGTAGCCTGTAGAAAATCATGCCATCTCATTGGAAACAATCGAAAATGGGTTAAAACAGTCTTTTAAAGTTTTTCACAATCCAATAATTGATGTGTTGGATGATGTTTGCAGTCAAAGTCCTTCTCCATTAGCTAAATATGAGATTGAAACAAGTATTGATACAAACTTGATCCCGCAGCAGGTTTCTTTGTCATTTTCAATAGGAGTCTCATCACAAAGCTTAGACGAAAGTTTGCATTCATGGTATGAGGAGGAGAAAAGTAATCCATCGGATGAGCTAAGTCCCAGTTCACATGAATTTCAAGATCCTTACGCAGTAATTTTGGAGTAGGATAGAGAATCCATATTATTCAATGGATCTATTTACAAGTTTTAATGGTAGTTTCCTTTCAGTAGTTCTCTCTTGTTGTTCATAAGAAAGCGTTCAATGTGGAGAATTCAAACAACAACTAGAATTCTTACTTGGATGCATTGGTTATTTCGCCTCACTTGATCTGGTGAGGAATGGAAAAGTTAGAGTAGGTTTTATTGAATAAGCTCCACTTCGAGCATCTTTTTCAGTTTGTCAGTTGTGTTTTAGTATTGAGTCAGTTTCAAGTTAGTTTGTGTCTTTGAGTCATCAGTATTCAGTTATGTAATTTCTACTTGAGTTTTTGACTCCATGCCAAATGGAAGAGGCATTAGTCTACCTTTTCTAGAGATCTATGGTTCTTGGCACCTCCAAGGAGATACCATCCCCATTGGAGCCAATGTTAGTGTTAGCCTTTGCAGCCTTCCTCCAGTGATCAAACATGCTCTTACAAAGTGGTCTTAGGTCTAGGATTTGTTTTCCAAAGTTTTCCAAGTGTCTCACCATTTGTCTGAGCATACCATCATTCAAAGAGTTTTCATTATCATTTCAGGTTCCAATGGGTCATTTTACACCTTGTCTATGCTTTAGTTGTACTTGGGTAAGCCTCATTTCCCTCTCTTATGGTTTTGAAGGTAATTTTTCTTGGATGGTCAAATCATCAACAAAAATTGTATCCTGATGCTCATACACCTTCCCCTATCCTTAATATACCTTATTAAATAATTCCCATCACTGATATCCCACAAATTCATCATTTTCCCACAAACCCTAGTTTATTGCTACAATTTGACAATTTTCTAGGCTAGGCCTATGTTTTGACCTTTTGGACCCCTTCCTGTCACCCAATATTTGAAATTCCACTTTCCCCTGATTCCTAACATCCCTCCCTACTTCCTCAAATTTTCTCAAGAATCTAGAAGCCCCTTATCCCCTTTGTTTCCTTTTATTTCCACAAATCTCTTGTTCCACATATCGGGATAGGTTTTCTTCAAACTATGTTTCTGAGCAAGAAAAGATGAATTTGCCAAAAGTGAGAGAGGGTTCTGTCCATAATTGACCGCAAAAGAAAAATCTCTTTCCGTTTTTACACAAGTTTCATGGTTTGGGAGAAATGTCAAAAACATCATTGGCCTAAGGAGGATTAATGCACTTCTAGAGCGACCTTAGGAAAATCAATATTTCACCTATCTAGGATGTAAAAATGACTTGCTTGATGATTAAAATGATATCTAGACATAGAGAGATTTCCAATGAGCTATCATGATTTCAATTTGATGTTGAGGAAGACCTCAAAACATTGACTGTAACAACATTTTGGATTTAGGAAATCTCATTCTGCACATTTTGACCAGTCTTGGACGATTTGACATTCGACAGGGCAAAAAGAACTCGAAATTGAAACATTCAAGATGTTTTGGAAATTATAATCGAGAAGCTTTCCAACGAGCTATCACATGTACAATTTGGACACAGGGAAGGCCTCCAAAGCTGGTCTGCAAAATGGTGCTACACATTGGAAGCTCGGTGCTGCGGATCAAAGGGGTGCTACACATCAGGCAGTTTTCTCTTGTGTTAATTTACACTGGCGCTGTGCATCAGAGAGGCACTGCGCATTGGTTAGAAGGCATTGTGCATTGTCTAGTAACACTTCAAAACCCTCAAAATTCACCTCTAATCACCATAATTGCTGCATATCTCTTCCAATCAAGTAACCTCACTTTTGATCTCACTAGTGTTTTTATGCTATAATTGTGGTTTTAGCATATTAAAACTCAAAAATCCTAGTTGTCTCCTACCAAACTTCTCACCATTTCTAGCTCTTGTCACTTGTCTTCACTTTCCCATTATCATCTGCCCTAAATCTACCCCTTGATCCCATTTTCCCTAACCTATTTTCCCTTTCCCTATTTTCCCGAAGAAACTAATCCCTTTATGAAAGCCTAAGCTCATACGTCAAAACCCTAGGTCCTCTATCCATCCGTCTCAATCCCCCACCTCACCTCATCACTATTGTTCCTTTCAAAAATCTCTTCATACTCATCTTTTTCCCCCATCTATTATCCACCATTCACCATATCATCACCACATCATCCCATAGAGACAAGCATGGAAAGAGACAGTGACCCTGATTTTGCGGAGGACACCCTAAGTGACAGCTCTAAGGAAAGGAATTTGTAGCAGGTAGACAAAGGGAAAGGAAAGGTCCCAGGAGAAAAGCTTGATGATGATGTTGAGAGGGAGTTTTAGCTTGAGGAGCATGATGATGATGTGCCATCTCATCACACTCAGGTAATTGATCTTGAAAGCGCATCATTAGATCAAAGCATGCTTTTGAAAGAGAAAGAGGCTCATATTCACATGAAAATGATAAGCTGGCTAGAGCTAGATATATTATCAATTACCTAGAGCAGGAGAATAAGCGATTAGAGGGTAAACAAAGCCAAATGGAGTTAGAGATGCTAAAAATTCAAAGGCAAAGCAACAAAGAGCATCTAGTTTGCTTGACTCCTATTGAACAAGAAGTGGAGCATGATAGAGAAATATGGCTTGAAAGAGTTAAAATTCATCTTGAGGGGCTTCTAAAGAAAACAAATAGAGTCAATAAGATGCTAAGGCATATGGCCCACCATTATTTGACTCGGAATAGGCTACGTAACATAAGGATCAAGCACCTTAAGGCAAGATTAAGGAGGGCCTTAAAAGGAAAAAAGAAGGATGAAAAGCTCAAAATTTTGGTTGATGTCACACTAGCCCAACAAAGTAACCCATGAAGCATATTTGAGCCAAAACCGGGCAAATTTTGAAACAATTTTGTCAATTTCAAATTTTTGAATTATGCAACATGGGAAATTCTGATGGATGCACAGTGCCACCAGCACTGCGCATTGAATAGGTGCATCCTCTTGACAAATGGCTTATTGATTTGGATTCAAGCTCAAAAAATAAGCAAACCCAAAAAGTTTCATCAATTTTGGAGAAGGCCTTGGCCACCAAAAGGGCAAAAAACACTAAAAAAAATGCCCTCTCTACCACTTTTTGGATCCACAAGAAGCAGTCTTGGGAGAATTGATTTTTGAAGGGGAAAATCAACTCCAAATTAGGAGATTCAAGATGTTCCAGAAACTAGACATGCAAATATTTCCAACAAGCTATCTTGGGCCTACTTTGGATGAGTGGAAGGCCTCTAGAATCTTCCCTAAAGAAGCACTGTGCCTCAGGCTCAGGGCACTGCGCATCATGCAAATTTTTCTCAATTTTTCCTAAAAGTCAAATTTCGCCTAGTTTCTTCAGTAGTTGACTTCTTTTACTTTTCTTGGTAAATTTTTCATGGTAAATGATGTAATATGATGTAAATATTGATGGAAAACACTTGATGGGGTAGATACATCAAATCAAAAGTGGTTTTGAACTGAATGTATCAGTTTCCTTAGTTTTTGAGGCAAGTTGTTCCACTGCCTGTTTTCTTGTTCCTAGTTTAGATGTTGTTGAAACAGCTCCTTGACACATGGATTCAACCCTTGATGACTAGGATCAGTTGTTTTATCCTTATATTATGTTTTCTCTTAGTCATTTGAAAGGTTGGACTCTTTTGGAAGTGGTGCGCTCATTGTATACTTTTATTAGTAGTTTGGCAAGGAATAAAACCAGGTTTCACAGCTATTTTTGTGGGATTCTTGTGACAGTGAGTTTATGTATTGTTTCTTCTTTGTAATGATCTTTTCTTATGTTTTATATGTATCTAAATCCATGTTTCTCTTCTAAAACTAAATGAATCAAGGTGAATGGACAAAATACACTGCTATGCTTTGTGTTAGGAATGCATTTGGTTTTCAATGTTTTCAACTGTTTGAAGATGATTCATAGTTTCTTTATGCCCTCCTCACTCCTCAGTTGTCTTAATCTACCATCTCAATCCATTTCGAGTACATAAACCCTTGTCTACCTCACCCCACAGAACATGACTGTATCCCTGAGTTGATTTCCCAAACCTATCTGCCTTCTCCAATTGATCCAGCAACCAAAACCTAAAAATCATACCAGAAACCTTGAGCTACTATACCTACCATAAAATATACATTAAATTTAGTCATCTCAAGCCCTAGTTTCCAATATCCTAATTGAGATTGACAAGGAGAGGACCCTCTCCCCACCTCATAGGGCAGCTACCAGGTTAAGCGTGGTTTGATGCTACCCTAGACCTGCCTTCCTTTAGCCTGAGATAGATCTAGGCTCTAACAGATCTCATCCATGATTCCATTTTATTCAGCAATTTCCTCATGCATAAGGTAGACAGTTAGTTCATTAAATTCTTCTTTTCTAGCTCATGAGAATTCTTCTTGTTCACATGACTTTTTGGAAACTACACATGTTTGATGTATAGTAGGTGCTTCAAATGTAGAAAGAGATTTCATAGAAAGAAACCACCTTCCAACTTTATCCACCCATAGTAATTCATTGTTTCCATCAAGACCTTCACCAATTTCATCATTTTACATAGAAATTCCCCCAAGAATGTTGAGCGAATCCAACCATCTCCTAAACTTGGTTTTTGGTTATGAGTTATCTTAGGCCTTTTCTCACTCCATTCCACCCATCAACCACCTTCCCTAAGCCTTCTCTTACCTCCAACACCCATCATTTTTCTCTCGATTATATCTTGTAGAAATACAGGGAATCTTGTAGGTTTCTAGTACATCCTATAGGCTTTCCTGTAGTGGCCTATTTTGAGGAGAAATTGCGGGAAAAACTATAGGAAGCCACCCAAGGGTCTCCCAAACCTTCCAACCATATCCTAAACCTTCCATCCATCTACCAACATCCTTAAGGCACCTGCCACATGACCAAAAGAAATTAGATTGCACACTTGTTTTTTAATGAAAATCATAAAAAGACAAAACAGACTTATTACAGTGCTTTACATGCATAATAGTGATGTTTGATGTCTTTAACTTCCATGCTTAGGAAAATAGCTTTTTTTTCATGTTAATTTAGCATTATTACAAAGCATAGCTCTTAGCAATTAATTAGGAAATGGTGTGCCTTAGCATTGAATTTTATTCATTTTCATTATTACAATAGATCAACTCTCTCTTAGAGTAGATTTCTAATTATTTCATCAATGAATCAAGCTTATTCTGAATCCACAGAAGTCTGGCTTGAAAACCCTAGTGGTCTCTCACCATCTGAATAGCGACAAAAGGTAGAACCATCACTTTTACCTGTGTATATAGCATTGTCACCTCCAAGTTTGCACGAACCCCAAGTTGATAAAGTAAAGCTGGTAGCCCAGGAGTTCAGCATTCTCGGTACAATATTAGTGCTCATCAATCATGGATTTGACTCAAGCGTTATAGATATAAATAATAATGGCAATAGTCATACTATGGTTGGGTGGAAAGTCAAAGTTCCACCTTGAATTTTATTCACCATTATACATACTTTTAGATATGTGTTAAGAAATTAAGATCTATGAATTTGTTGAATGGTTCTTTCTCAATTAATGTATAGCTTGGTAATAATCATAGATGGTTGTAGGATACTAATGCATGAATGTAACAGGCCTAAAACTTCCTTGAATGTGCTATGAAATTAAATTGGTATTGTTTTATGATTATAAGAAAGGTCTCTTAATATTTTAGGCCCAAAGATATTTTTTTGCATGCAGTCATGCAGGGCTCGGTAACTGTAAACTATTTTCATGATTAGATTGCATATTAAATTGGAATATTGTTGGACTTTTTTAATATTGTTATAATATACTAATTGCTTGGTCTAATGCATGTTGACTTTCTATATAATTACACCCTTAAAAGTATTTAATTTCCCAATATAATTTTTGTTCTTTGTGTGTTTATTCTAATAATGATTTATTGAGAAGTGTTTGGATTCAACAGGTCTTTATTTCATTTAAATTGGGGATATATCTCATGCTCCTAAATGTAATGGAAAATGGACTAGATCTTTATCGTTTTCATATGATAGGTTGGATCAGGGAAAATTCCTAAAAATTTTGTTCATTTATATAACTTAATTTTTCACATTAAGCAGGCCAGACCAGGGCAAGCCCTCACAACTTAATTATTTAATAATTTATAATCATATAACATTAGTGTGTCACCCATCGAGGCATACTCTATTTACATAGTAGATTGCATGAGTTAAATTTATAATGAATAATGGGCATACTCGTGGTGCGATCAAGGTCAAGTTGGGGATCTCAAATTTCGAGGTTATCTGTTGCAATTAATGACCAAAAAGAGCATCTAGGCTTCAACGAGTTCATGCAATTGACGGTTCAACCTTCAAGAGTGCAAGGTGTGTTTGATAACGTGAATGTCCCAAAGACCTGAAGGTGGGGCCACACCCAAATAAATTTGGGGCTTAAGCCTTTAATGAATATAATATCAAGTTCACACTAGGGGTTCTAAAGTCTTAAAAAATTGTTGTGACATGAATTGCATGTATAATCCATTAAGAGACCAATACCACAGGTTTGCGTGGTTAAGTGTGGCTGGAGCGACCATGTAGTATTAAATAAGCACATGGTAACACCAAGGGGTGACATGGTGCTATGTGGGTGGCACATTGGTGCCACATGGAATGACTTTCCTATGTTTTAGCATTTTAATGATGAAATGTTAAAATGCACATAAATTTTGATTCAAGTATCAAATTGAGGTAAGATTTATATCATCGGAAAGTTATCAATAAGATGTTCACGATGGTGGTAACTATTTTTATTTTGAGAATGTTGATAGTTAAGGATATTTCAGACCCATTCCCATAACGAGACCATGGAAGCTAGGTTAGCTTGATGTAAAGCCTTCCACTTCTCGAGAAGAACTCAAGGGGATGGGATGGTGTGTTACAAACTGGTATCAGAGCTTGGTTCACACACGAGATCTGGAAAGACTCACATGTGAACACCCAAAATAATGTTGGAACAGTTAAAGTTTTCTATTTTCTAAAATGGTATTTTTGTGGTTGAGGTAATGATTTGTTGAAAGAACTATTAATTTATCACTTTATCTTTGTATTGACCAAGAATTGTTGTCACAAATGACCTAACCTCAACATAAGCCAAGGTGATGGACGATGGTGGTTATTTTTCCTTTTTTTTTAGTTGGATAATAGCAACAAATAGGTAGGCATTAAGGCACAATAAGAAAGGGAAATGATGAGTAACATATTAGAGCAATATGGTATAGAGAGTTCTGAGCAAGCTCCTAAAGAAGAGCCAATCAGGAAGATGAAAGAGGAGGACACTCATGGATTGATGGACGCTCTTAGAAGTATTAGAGTTGAAGTAATAAGTAGTAAGGTAAATAATGAAAATTTATTGAGAGAGCAAGGATAAGTTAATGTTATGTTGTTGCAGAGTATATCATATCTGCAAACACAAATATAATAAGAATTTAGTACCATCCATAATGACAAGTACAATCCCAAGTATAGTTCATCACAGATTCAAATGCATAAGCTGGATAATTATAGAGTACAGGGATGTTAGTCAAGAAAAATGAAAAGACATCAAAAATAAGGATTAACCCTCCTAAACACTCCAAAAAGAGATCAATAAGTCGTAACAGCACATGGGATACTACAACTAAGAAACATGATTATCAAAGGTTGAGCAGAAAGAATCCCATGCAAGAATAATTTAAGAAAGTGAAACCTCTTATCTTTGATGGAGAGTTGAAGAAAGTGAAAGATGCAAAGGCTTGTATCATGGGAATGAAGAAGTACTTTAAGGTACATAATTATTCTTAAAACAAGAAGGCTAGGGTGGCTATTTTCACTCTAAAAGGAACAACAAATAAATATTGGGATGATCTTAAGAAAATAAAAGACATTAGAGGGTAGTTGTGATGAAGGAAGTTTGAAAAGTACTTCTCGAAGAAGTGCATACCTGAAAAATATTATGACTGTACGAGCAAGGAATTATATCAACCCAAAATGGGACAATAGACACCCTATGAGTATAACAATATATTAATGTATCTTATATTAAGGATTAGAAGACTAAGATCCAATGGTATTGTCAAAAAATTATATAGTACAAAGCAATGGAACACATAAAATATTGTAGAAATATAAACATAGAAAACGCATAAAAGAAGAGAGACACAGATATACGTGGTTCACCCAGTTTGGGCTACGTCCACGGAGAAATAGCTTGTCCTTCTTTTATTATATTATCCAGCAAACTGAAGAGATACAACCTACATCAGGTCTGTTGTAACTCCCTCTTCGCTCTCAATCTCCTCTCTCTTCCTCACTCAAAATAAAGATATCCATAGACACAATAAAATTCCCTCATATATAGTGATGGGTTTCCTTCTAGGGAAAAAAACCCCAAATTAAACATAACTTCTATCGTCAAATCATCCGCCTAATAAACGGCCTAGATTGACTAGAAATTACTATGCTTTTACAAGGCAATTTTACATCTATTTTTAGCTATGGTGGCGCTGCCCCCAGACCCCCGCAGGGCAGACAAGTCCCCCCAGCAAGGAGGGGTCTACAGTCTTCCTGGGGTATACATCCCGCTGAGACCTTTGAATACAAAAGATAATCAGGCTCCACACCCAACAATCTCCCACTTGGAGACTGATTATAGAAACTCCACCACTACTTCATTTGCTATACAATGACTCCACTTTGGACTTGGTTGTTTCTCATCTTCTTCTTCACACTTGAAGACCAATTGAAACTGAGAAAATTCTTAGTTTCTCCCTGGTTACAACTTTTGTTAACATATCTATAGGATTCTAGCTAGTGTGTATCTTTTCCAGCTTCAGCTATCCATCTTCTAATGCTGACTGTATGAAATGGTACTTGAGCTATATATGCTTAGTCTTGGAATGAAATGCAGATTTCTTTGCAAGATGTATAGCACACTAGTTGTCACTGTATAACATGCCCAACTCCTACTTCTTACCCAATGCATCTAGAAACCTTTGTAACCAAATCATTTCTTTACTAGCCTCTGTAGCAGCGACATACTCTTCTTCTATTGTTGAAAGTGCAACAACACTTTGGATTTTTTAAACCCAACTAGCAGATGTTCCACCTACAGTAAATACATATCTTGTAGTGCTCCTCCTATTATCTTTGTCACCTACCATATCTGCATCAACATATCCCTGAAGAGTAATGTTTGAACCACCAAAGGAGAATGCTTGATTTGTGGTACCTCTCAAATACCTGAGAATCCAATTCACTGCCATCCAATGTTCCTTTCCTGGATTGACCATGTACTTGCTTACAACTACCACTGCATGTGCAATATCAGGCCTTGTGAATACCATTGCATACATTAAGCTTCCAACTGTTGATGCATATGGAACTTTAGACATATGAGCCATTTCTTCCTGAGTTTTGGGACACACCTCCTTACTTAATTTGAAATGGCTAGCCAAAGGTATACTAACTGGTTTTTTATTCTGCATATTAAACCTTTTCAACATCTTTTCTATGTACTCAATTTGAGACAATGTTAATTTGCGATTCTTCATGTCTCTAATTATTCTCATACCAAGGATTTGTTTTGCAGCACCGAAATACTTCATTGCAAATGATTCTACCAATTTCCTTTTGAGCACATTTATTTCTTGCATGTTAGAACCTACACCAAGCATGTCATCTACATATAATAACAATATAATATAGCTGCCATCATGCCTTTTGAGATAAACACAATGATGAGAGTGACACCTAGTATAACCTTGTTCAGACATAAACCTGCCAAATTTTAGATACCACTGCCTTGGAGCCTGTTTTAATCCATACAAGCTCTTCTTCAACCTGTACACTAGTTTCTCCTTCCCTTTTACCTCATATCCTTATGGTTGCTACATATATATCTCTTCCTCCAAACCCCCATGGAGAAAGGTTGTATTTACATCTAACTCCTCAAGATGAAAATCTTCAGCTACTACTAGACTTAGAATAGTTCTGATTGAAGTCATTTTCACAACAAGATAAAATATCTCATCAATGTCTATACCCTTTTTCTATGCAAACCCTTTCACCACAAGTCTAGCTTCATACCTTTTTCTACCTCCATCTTCTTCCTTCAACTTGTAAACCCATTTATTCTGCAATGTTGTTTTACATGCAGGAAACCTCACTAAGTCCTAAGTCTGGTTATGTGCTAAGGAGTCCATCTCTTCTTTCATGGATTGCTCCCACCTCTTCCTGGTTTCTACCTGCACTGCCTCTTCATAACATTCTGGTTCACCAAAATCAATCAACAATACATAATATAATGAAGGAGAGTATTGTTCAGGGGGTCTACTTATCTTGGTAGATCTTCTAACACCACTTTCAGGTGTTTGAGGTGCTTGTTGCTATCATGGTTATTGTTCTAGCTATTGATCATTATGATTTTCAGACACCATAATGTTTCCTGTGATATCATCAAGCACTACGTATTATCTGTTTTCTTTTTCCTATTTCTTTTCCTGCAATTGATTCTTATACAAGACCTTTTCATTGAATATTACATCTCTGCTACTAATGACTTTGTGATTTTCATAATCATATAAGCGATAACCAAAATCATTAACACCATATCCAATAAAGGTACATTTCTTTGATTTTGCCTCAAGCTTTGTTCTATTTTCTTTATTAATGTGGACAAAGGCTTCACAACCAAAAGTATTTAAAAAAGAGTAGTTTACCTTTTTACTTGTCCATGCCTCCTCTAGAATACCACCATCTAAGGAATTTGAAGGCCCTCTATTTATTAGATAAACAACAATATATATAGCATCTGCCCAAAATTGTAAAGGCAATCTTGCATGCAATCTTATGCACCTTCCACACTCCACGATTGTCCTGTTCATCCTTTCTGACACACCATTTTCTTGTGGTGTTCCTAGAACTGTCTTTTCTCTGATAACTTCATTCTCAGAACATTACCTATCAAACTCTTTGCTACAATATTCACCTCCATTGTCTGATTTGAGACACTTCAACCTTTTTCCTGTCTCATTTCAACCAAAGTTTTCCATTTCTTGAAATTCTAAAATACATTAGATTTATGTCGAACACAATAAATCCAGGTTTTTCTGGTTGCATCATCAATAAAAGTAACATAATAATGAAAGCCACCAAGAGATGATACTTGAGCAGGTCCCCATACATCTATATGCACAAGCTCTAATTTTTCACTCTTCTTTTCTTTCCCTACTCTAATGAATCTGACTCTCTTCTATTTTCCATAAAGACAATTCTCACAGAATTTTAAATCAACATGCTTCAAACCTAGCAACAAATTTCTTGAGAGTAGATTCTGCATCCCCTTCTCACTCATGTGCCCGAGCCTATGATGACACAATGTTGTATCTTCTCCTGTAGAGGTTAAAGCATCAACAAAATTAGAAATACCATTGCATAAATACAATGTACCAATCTTTCCTCCTTTCACTATTACCAAGGATCCTTTAGTGACCTTCCAGGTTTTGGCTGTGAAAGTACTTACGCAACCTTCACCTCCCAACTGCCCTGTTGAAATCAAATTTTTCTATAGATCTTGAACATGCCTTACCTCCTTCAATAGCCATTCATTTCCATTCCATTGTTTTATGAAAACTATACCCATTCCGACGATTTTACAGGGTTTATCATCACCCAATCGGACCTGTCTAAAATTTCCTTGAACATAATCATGAAAATGTTTCTTATCAGGTGTGGCATGGAATGAGGCCCATAAATCTACCACCCATGCATCAATAATATTTTCTAATGAAAGAATCAAAGAATCTTGCAACACATCACTTGTTACATTCACTTCATGATTAGTTTCTTGTTGCGCGTCTCCTTCTTTTCCCTTCCAAGACTTGCAATCTTTCTTCAAGTTTCCTTTCTTCCCCGAATTTCCAACACACTATCCCTGATCTGGACTTGGATCTGCCTTTTGTTGACTTACTGTGATATCCTAGGCTCTTTCCTCTTTCCATTTTTCTTCCCCTCGTCTCTGCAGTCAAAGCATTGCGTGATGTCTCACTAGAGCTTTTCCATCGCATTTACTCGCTAAGGATTGCACCGACAACATCATCAAACTTTAAAGTACTAGATCCAGAAATAGAGTTACTAATGGCCATAACTAATCCATTCCAACTTTTTGGCAATGAGCACAGAAATAACAAAGCCCTAACTTCATCATTGAAATTTACCCCTACACAGCTTAACTGACTTGTAACTGTATTAAAATCATTTAAATGGTCTGCAACAGATCCACCTTCTGACATATTCATATTAAATAAACGCTTCATAAGAAATACCTCATTTGAGGCTGAGGGTTTTTCATATAGTTTGGCGAATGCTAACATTAAACACTATGTTGTCATTTCCGTTGAAATATTAAACACTACTGACGCCGCTAGGCACAACCATATTGTTCCAAGTGCCTTTCTGTCGAGAATATCCCATTATGTGTCTGTCATACTCATTGGCTTCTTTGTCTTTCCACTTAATGGTAGGTAATGATCTCTCTAATACGTATAATCTTCCATCTACATCTTCCACAGCTGGTAGTTTTGGCCATTGAATTTTTCGACCCTACACCTACCACCTTCCACCATTGCTCCCACTCGAACCAGGAACCCTTCTCTCTTGCGAGTTTATCAGGGGGAGCGTTGACCTTCTACACCGCCATTAATGGGGATCCAACAATCTCCCCCCCCAACGTGAGCCCAGTGTGTTTCGAACTCGAGACCTCTAGCTCTAATACCTGTTGTTAGAAAATTATATATTACAGAGCAATGGAACACATAAAATGCATAAAACAAGAGAGGCATAGACATACATGGCTCACCCAGTTTGGGCTACGTCCATGGAGAAACAGCCAGTCCTTCTTTTATTATATTATCTAGCAAACTGAAGAGATACAACCTACAAAAGATCTCTTGTAACTCCCTCTTCGCTCTTAATCGCCTCTCTCTTTCTCACTCAGAATATAGATATCCATAGACACAATACAATTCCCTCATATATTGTGAGGGGTTGCCTTATAGGGAAAAAAACCCTAAATTAAACTTTAATTCTACCGTTAGATCATCTGCCTAATGAATGGCCCAGATTGACTAGAAATTACTATACTTTTATAAGGTAATTTTACATCTATTATTAGCTATGGGGGCACTACCCCCGACCCCTGTCGGGGGACCGTTAGCCCCCGAACCCCCCAGCTGGGGGGGATTAGCCCCCTCAGACCCCCTCGGGGGGGACAAGTCCCCCCCATGTGGAGAGGTGTACAATCTTCCTGGGGTATACATACAGCTGAGACCTTTGAATAGAGAATATAATCAGGCTCCACACCCCAATAGGTATATCATTTTATTACCACATGCATAACAGGACATAATAGAATTTGATGAACCCAAGACTCTCAAGGACGTTATCCAGATAGCTAAGCACTACTATGAACAATTTAAGCACAATACTGAGGTCAGTATTCAGTAGAAAAAGAAATATAATGACAAATTTAAAACAAAAGGCAAGAGGACCTCAGGATATAGGCAAGGGAAAAGAATGGAAATTTTAATACCTCCACCAGGAATGAACATCTGCAAAACTCCAAAATCAGTAGAAATGAACCTCATAAATCAATGAATGAAGAGGCAGAGGGGTCTGGGGGAAGGCCCATGTAATGCTGGGAATATAGAAAGAACCACCTATGGATAAATTTTCCTTAACTACAGAATATTCGCAGAAAGCTACATAATGTTAAGCAGGCAACAAATTTGAATGATGTTTCCTTGTGCATCCCCCAAATTTATGCAACACTTGGCAATAGACAAGCAGACGAAAGCTATGGTTTTTCAAATAGAAGGTAGAGTAAAAATCTTGTTGGTCTAAATTTTAAGTAATCTAGTTTCTAGATACAGTTATATCAACCCCATGATTGTGAAAAAATGTGAATTTCCAAAGAAAACCCATGAGGAATCATGGCTTGTTTGGTTGACCACTGGGACAATCAAAAGTAACAAAATTAATTGAGTCAAGCCCCGGGGAATTGGGTGGCATGACCACTTTAGCTAAAGTAAATATTTTTCCATTAGGATCACATGATATTTATTTTAGTATGGACTAGTTTATAGCCCACAAGACCAAGGTTGACTTTTATGAGAACATGTTATAATGATGAGGATGATGAGGATGAAATAAAATGCTAGAGCAAATTAAGAGCCCTATTGCACTCAAAATTATATCAATGCTATAGTAAAATTGATTCAGTAGAAAGGGGTGTGCACTCTACGCCATCCACATGAAAAGGGAAGAAGAATCCAACATAAAGCATTTATAATGTACCTAGTATTGAAGCAATACGTCAATGTGTTCTCGGAGGAATTGCCAGGACTATTGCCCAAAGGGAGATATTGATTTCAATGTTGAGTTTATTTCAAAAACAATGCAAGAAACAATGACTTCTTATTGTATGAGCACACTTGAACTCATTGTTTAAAATTGTAGATGAAAGAAACGATGGAAAAAGGGTGCATACAACCCAACATTTTACCATGGGTAGCCCCATCTCTATTCATCAAAAAGAAAGATCGAATGTTTTGTATGTGCATGTAATATCGATAATCAAATAAAGTGACTATAAAAAATAAGTATCCTCTTCCCATAATCGATGATTTATTTGATTAACTAAAAGGAGCTATTGTATTCACCATAATCAATTTGAGGTCAGGATATGATTAGGTCAGAATCAATGAAGAAGATATTCACAAAACGAATTTCAAAACATAGTATGGCCACTATGAGTTCATGGTGGAACCTCTTGGGTTGAACAATACTGCAGTGAATTTCATGTCCTTAATGAATAACGTGCTCAGACCATACTTGGATAAATTTGTGATTGTATTTGTCGATGATATCTTGGTATATTTAAAGGTTGAAAAAGAGCATAAGAACCAACTTAGATTTGTTCTGAAAATACTAAGGGAGCATATTTTAATTTGAAAAACTAAACAATTGTGAGTATTTCTTGTTAGGATATTCCAAAACATAGGAAATAGTTAAGTATAACTTGGTCTAGTGTAGAGTTAGGTAAACTATGTTTCTTTATTATGTACTTTTGTAACTTACAATCCGACGTTCATGATATGTAGTGATCTGACGGTTCATTCTCACCTCAGTATTATCGACACTTGATCCATGGCTTAACACCCGATTGGTCCATGATCTCTATTTAAAGAGCATGCAGGGTCATTTGTAGGGTAACCATTCATGAGATAAGCTTATGTAAATTTTCATTCTTTTATTAATAAATTGCCTGAAGTGGTCGCGTTGGCTCAGGTTTTGGACTATTTCCCTCTTTGAGAGTTTTAACCACGTCAACAATATTGGTGAATTGACCTGTGATCTATTTGTGAGAAGTGTCTTTTGGTGTTCTATTTGAAGAACTTACCCTATAAATTCCTACATGGTATCAGAGCCAAGTTGAGGGCCACATCCATTGGTGATCCAAATCTGAAGCCAGTAGAACTGCATCCGACTGTCGTTTCCTAGATCTATTGTTTCTGACTGCGTTTGGGAGAGAGGACTGCTCTATTTTTTTAGGAGCATCTGTTCCAGTGAGGATCCCCTTTCATTTCATGCGAAAAGGTTTCTGGTAGCCCTAGCTACATCATTTTTAAGATCTAGAGGTATACAGTGTTTATTTGCATGTTTTAGTTATTTTCTCTCTATTTATTTCGGTTTATTTAGCTCTTTGTTTTTCTATTACCGGGTTTATACCTTTCATTTCTACATATGCTCCTTTCTTCACGACTCTGTGCGATATGGGAAAATCAGAAATAGAAAGGAAGGATTTTTCTCATGTGTATGCTCTTTTCCGTCGTGCCTTAGTGTGATCTCAGAGAATCAGAAACATTGAGGAAAATATTTAGTTTCCGGATAAAGCTAACTTCAAGCTGTAAGGTTTTTGTTTTTTTTTTTTTTTGTATGTCCTTGTTGGGTTTTTGTTTTTTGTTTTGAAGGCCAAAAAGCACTTTCCCAAGTAAGCACACACCCTAAAGCTTTAGTGACTAAAAAAAAAAAAAACCCTTCCTCTTTTCCAAAAATTACTAACCTTTTAATCTAACTCACTTGGTCCAAAGCTACTTTATGAGAATAGAGGTCTTGAGTTCAAGTCTTTCTTTTTGCTGAGCTAATTAGATTAAGTTTGGAAAGGGGGCGGATTTTTTGTAAATATAACATTATCATTCATTTTCGCACATTCCCGCACTTCGCTGACATGTTAACCAAATTTTCTTCAAAAAAGCCATAACTTCTTCATCTAGAAGTTGTTTTCAAAGACATTTTTTTTTAATCAACCTATTTTTTTTGAGATCTTTCCATTGCAACGCTTATTTTTAGCATCTACAGCTTCAGTTTTTGTTGAAATGGAAAGTCCATGCCAAGTTATTCTTGACAGCACCAACTACTTCCAATGGTGGTCCTACATTGTGGATTTACTTAGAAGTAAAGGCCTTTAGAGAATAGCCTCAGGCCAAGAAACCAAACTGAAAGATGAAGATAAGGGAGTCAAATGGGAAAATAGTAAAGATCAAGCATGTGGGTTGATAGGGATGTCAATTTCTCTAGACCTTAGATTCCATATCGAAGATCTTGATACTCCTAATGAAGCAATGAAACAGATCACTAAAGTTTTTGGAATTAAAAATGAACTTAGAGCCCATCAACTCGAAAATGAGTTGCTTACATTGGACCCCAATAATTTTTCTTCCATTGAAGGTTTTCTTTCCAAGTTCAAGACCCTCGGACTTCTCTTAGAAGGTGTTAAGGTTAAGAAAGAAGATGGTAACCTTATCTATTCCATTCTTACTAAGTTGGGACCAGCCTACTCTGTGTTTGTTTCCACCTTCCATTCTACAAGAGAAGCCTTCATTTCTCAAGGAAAAGACTACAAGTCCCCTTCCTTTGATGCCTTTTATGATTCTTTAATAAGAGAACAAGAAAAATTATTACACCTTGGTCTTCTTAATCTTGGAAACTCTTCTAAGAAAGCCTTCGCTACCCAGTAGCAACTAAATTCAAAGAATCCGAAGAAGCCGTATCCTAAAAAGAATGGTCCTAAACCAAATAAGGGTCCTAAGCAATTTCAGCCTCAAAATGAAAAATCATTTCAACAAAATGATAAAGCAAATAAAAACAAAGGGAAGAAGACTGATAGACATTGCCACTTTTGTAATAGAGATGGCCAGTTAGAATCCAAATGCTTTAAGAAGATGGGAGCCTTGGAAGCAGCAATGAAGAAACATAACATCCATTTGGAGCACTTTTCAACTTCAACTTCATCTTCAGGAATAACACTTTATGCATGTGGTTGTCAAACATCTCAGTTTGGAGATGCACTAAATGTATCTTCTTCTTCTAATTCTCATGAGTATCTCATTGATTATGGAGGTTCTTCTTTAAATGATTGTAGCACCAAAAATATATATGTTGGTGATGATAGATCTCTTAGTGTTGTAGGGACTGGAACTATTCATATAGATAATGGTCAATTTAATGATGTATTATGTGTTCCAACCTTATCCTGCAACCTTCTATCTGTATATAAGATAACTCATTCAGGTGAAGGTAAAATCGTTGAATTTTCACCTCATGATGTTGTAATTAAGGACCTAAGAGATCCTAGACAGATTTTAGCTAATCACATTCCTGATGATTCTACAAAG
This sequence comes from Pinus taeda, assembly GCA_000404065.3. Classification (NCBI taxonomy): domain Eukaryota; kingdom Viridiplantae; phylum Streptophyta; class Pinopsida; order Pinales; family Pinaceae; genus Pinus; species Pinus taeda. The sequence goes on along the minus strand of APFE031645618.1, from coordinate 108,315 downwards.
TTGTATAAGTTTAACAACTTTGGGTCATCAAATCTTCCCTCGGTATGTGTTGCTCATAATGATGAAGTGAGCAAACTTTGGCATGAGTGATTTGGTCACTTAAACTATCACTCCCTTCAGAATCTATGTAAAGAAAATATGGTGACAGGTCTTCCAATGATATCTTGCAGAGATGGTGTTTGTTGCGGATGTGTACTAAGAAAACATCAGCGGGATAGTTTTGAAAAATGTGCCTCTTGGTCCACCTCAGCCCTTTTACATCTTGTGCATAGTGATTTATGTGGTCCACTTCCAATTATTTCATTCTCTGGCTACAAGTATTTCTTAACTTTCATTGATGATTTCTCCAGACGCACTTGGGTATACTTCTTAAAACTCAAGAGCGAAGTATTTAACATGTTCTTGGCCTTTAAGGCCTTTGTTGAAAAACAATATGGACATCAAATTCTTAAGCTAATATCTGACAATGGCGGAGAATATGTTAATAACAAATTCATCAACTTTTGCACTGAGAATGGAATTCAAATGAAACATATTGTTCCATATACTCCACAACAAAATGGTGTAGCTGAAAAGAAGAATTGCACCTTAAAGGACTTAGTCTTAATTTTTGGGAAGAAGCAATTAACTGTGCAAATTCCATAATAAATCGCACTCCTACTAAGGTTTTAAAGAATATCACTCCAGAAGAAGCATGGAGCTCAATGAAACCAGATGTAAGACATTCTCGTGTTTTTGGAAGTGAAGCATGGGCCCATACTCTAGATGAGAAACATAAAGCTTTAGAACCTAAGAGTGAATTTTTTTTTTGTTGGATATTGTAAAGATGTCAAAGGATATATACTTATTCCACTTAAGTCCAAAAATAGAAGAGATGTAAAGTTTGCTGAAAATATATTGACCTACGAGCCTAGTTCGATGGATGTGCCACCTCTCTCTATCTCTTCTACTTTTGAAAATATTTCTTCTTCAGATGATGAAAGCGAGGATGACAATCCTCCCCCACCTTCTCAGGATCCTCCTTCAACTCCTTAGCTTCCAAAATGGGTTCATGCTACTCGAAATGCAGTAGGTGCTCTTGCCAAGGATCCTACAGATCAGGAATTTACACGTTCTCAGTTTGATAAAGCCTCTTCTTTACTAGATCAAGCTTCAACGAATTATGATCCTGACACATTTGAAGAAGCTTCGGGCCATTCAGATTGGGACGCAACTATGAATGACGAATATCATTCATCATTGGAAAATGATACATGGGATCTCGTTCCTCTACCAAAGGGATGAAAACTTGTTAGATGCAAATGGGTTTACAGAACCAAGTATGGACCAAATGGAAAAGTTGATAAACATGAAGCTCATCTTTTGCAAAGGGTTTTTCACAAGTTGAAGGCATTGACTATACTGAAACCTTCTCCCCTATTATCGACATGAACTCTATCCGCCTTGTTCTTTCCCTTGTTGCCTTTTTCAAATGGGAAGTCCATCAGATGGATGTTAAATCTGCCTTCTTGCATAGGGACTTGCATGAAGAAATCTTTATGGAACAACCTACTAATTTATACAAAAAAACTCTAGCCTTGTATGTCAGCTTAAGAAATCCCTTCAAGGTCTCAAGCAAGCTCCTTGGGCTTGGCATGCCAAAATGGATAGCTTTCTTTTAGAAACTGGATTTTCTAGGTGTCATTTTGACAATACCATCTACACCAAGAAAGTGTGCAAGTCTCTTACCATTCTTGTTCTTTATGTTGATGATCTTATCCTTAATAGTAGTGATCCCAACCTTATAAACCATGTGAATTCCAGCCTTAAAAAGAAGTTTGAAATGACAGACTTAGGACACTTGCATTATTTTCTTGGTCTTGAAGTCTTACAATCCAAGGAAGGTATTTCCCTTTCCCAATCCAAATATGCCTGTGATCTTCTACGCCATTTTCACATGGAAGACTGTAAGCCAGCCCCTTCTCCCTTTCAGCCTGGAGCCAAACTTTCAGTCACTTGTACTTCCCCTAAAGTTGATGCTACCTTATACCGTCAACTTGTAGGACAACTATTGTATCTGACCGATACTCGTCTTGACCTTTCCTTTGTTGTTCGCCTTATTGTTAAGTTTATGCAAAACCCACATGAAATTCATTGGAAAGAAGCTAAAAGAATACGTCATTATGTTCGAGGTACAGTTCATTTTGGGATTCATTACAGTGCAGAAGAATCTCCTCTATTGGTTGGTTTCACTGGTTCTAATTGGGCTTGTGACCCTGATGATCAGAAGTCTACTCCAGGTTATGTGTTCACTCTTGGTTCAGGACCTATTACATGGGCTTACAAGAAACAAAGTGCCATTTCTCTTTCTTCAGCAGAAGCAAAGTATTGTGGTGTCGTACAAGCTAGTAAGGAATCCCTGTGGCTTCGTCAGATCCTGTCAGAGTTTTTCTTTCAGCAGCAACATCCAACTTCACTTTGGTATGATAATCAAAGTGCCATTCAACTATGCAAAGATCCAGTCCAACATCAGTGCAACAAACACATTGAACTACACATCCACTTCATCAAAAAGCTCAATCACAACCATGTTCTTGAAGTGCAATATTGTTCAACAAATGATCAAGTTACAGACATATTTACAAAGGCTCTCACAGAGGCGAAGTTTACTAAACTTCAATTTATGGTTGTAGTTTAGGAAGTTGTCACTAAGAGGGGGTAGGCTCTAATGCCTCCTTCCTTCTCCTATTGTGTCATATTTGTACATCCTTCAATCCTATCCCAAGTTGTTCTTAAGGGGGGATATTAGGATATTCCGACACATAGGAAATAGTTGAGTATAACTTGGTCTAGTGTAGAGTTAGGTAAAGTTTCTTTCTTTACTATGTACTTTTGTAACTTACAATCCAATGGTCACAATATGTAGTGATTCGATGGTTCATTCTCTCCTCGGTATTACCAACACTTGATCAATGGCTTAATACTTGATTGGTCCATGATCTCTATTTAAAAAGCATGGAGGGTCATTTGTAGGATAACCGTTCATGAGAGAAGCTTATGTAAATTTTCATTCTTTTATTAATAAATTGGCTGAAGTGGCCGTGTTGGCTCAGGCTATGGATTGTTTCCCTCTTTGAGGGTTTTAACCACATCAACAATATTGGTGTATTGATCTATGATCTGTTTGTGAGCGGTGTCCTTTGGTGTTCTATCTGAGGAACTTACCCTGTAAATTCCTACATTTCCAAACCTAAGTTCACTACTCAGGGCATGTAATTTCAAAGGATGGAATGGGTATTAATTAAAAAATATCAAGGCAATAATGGAATGGCCTACTTCCTAAAATTTAATAGAGGTTAGATCCTTTATGGGATTAGATTATTAGTATCAAAGGTTCATTCATAACTTCTCGAATATTGGACATCCCTTCACTTCTATACAAAGAGAAAGACTAAAATATTAATCAACACATGAATGTGCAAATAGTTTTGAACAACAGAAGAAGTTAATCACTTGGGCACCTATTCTGAAAATAGTTGACTTAGAAAATGATTTTGTGGTTAACACTAATGTTTGTAACTAGGTACTTCGTAGAGTATTGATGAAATAATAACATGTGGTCTGCTATGAATCCAGGTGTTTGAATTATTATTAAAATAATTATTTCACCCATGACTTCGAGTTGACAATTATAGTTCATTCTTTAAAGATGTGGAGACACTATTCATTGGGAAGAAGATTTGTGTTAATGACAGACCATGGCGGACTGAAATATTTTTTTCACCACCCCAATATGAATTCTAGACAAGTTAGGTGGTTGGATTTAATTAGTTAGTTTGACTTTGATATTAAAAATATCAAAGGAAAGGTGAATAATATGGAAGATGCACATGCTAGGAGCTTGCAAGAGATTCCCTTGGTAGATTTGATCACATGATCATTTAACATCAAGGAAAAAATTAATGATGGGTTGATTAATGATGAAAATTATCAATATGTGAAGAAGTGTTGGAAAAAGTAACAAGATGGACCTATAAACAGAAGTTACCAACTCAATGATGATCACATAGTATTGTTCAAAAACAAACAAATATGTGCCTAATGCAACTAATTTAAGGAATCTTGTTATGGATGAGTTCTATAAGATACCCAATGTAGGTCATCTTGTTTACCAGAAGATGATAACAACTATGAAGAAAGCATATTGCTGGCTAAGAATGAAGAATAATATAGCTAAACACATTTCTAAGTGCTAGTAATGCCAATAAGTGAAATTAAAATGCATACGTTTAGTTGGATTGTTGTAATAAATCCCAATCCTCAAATGGAAATGGGAATTCATATTCATGGACTTCATCATTGGTTTACCGAAGATAACTAGGTAACATGATGCTGTCATATGGGTAGTGGATAAGTTAAGCAAGGCACCACACTTTATAGTTGTTAGATATACTCATAAAATAATTCACATAGATCATATATTCATGAAATAAATATTTAGGTTGCATGGAGTAGCTAAAAGGATAATATCAGAAAAATAAGCTAAGTTCACTTCAAACATTGGGAAGTCATTATTTGTTGGTTTTGGAATCTTGCTAGCTTTTAGGACTTCCTACGATCCTTAGAAAGATGGTCAAATAGAAAGAGTGAAAAAATATTAGAAGACGTTTTGAGGATGTATGTCATGCATCAACCAAGGAAGTGGGAAGACTACCTTCCACAAGTGAAGTTTTCATATAAAAATGGTTATCAAGATTCATTATGAATGAGTCCATCCAAGAAAATAAATGGTAGGAAATGCAACACTCTTATCAACTTGGATTACCAGTAAAAAGAGTATTTCTTGGACCTGATATGTTGAAGGAATTGGAGAAAGAGACGACCAAGATGAAAATTAAGTTAAAGGTAACCCATAGTATATAGAAGAGTTATACAAACTAGCAAAGAATATATAAGGAGTTTCAAGTGGGAGGGCATGTCTATATTCATGTTAAGCCAAAGAAGAGCCCATTAAAAGTGGGTTTTTGTGCTTAGATGACACCAATATATTACAGACCATTTTAAATATTAGAAAAAGTGCGACCAGTAGATTAGAGATTGGTCCTACCACCCACATTGAAAGTGCATGATGTTTTTGATATTTCATTGCTTAAGAAGTATGTTAATGATGTTAATAATGTTATTAATTGAATTGTGATACATGTGGAACTTGAGAGAGAGTTCTAACCATAACCATTGTGCATCCTATATTAGTGGAAAAGTATGCTCCAATATCAAGTTATAGATCAATTCAAGGTGCAATGGAAGAACTTTGGACCCGATGATGTCACTTGGGAGATGGTTGAGAAAATAAGGGTGATGTACCCATATTTTTTTTCTAAATAAGTGAATGTAAGCCTTTTTTATAAATATCAGACGTGTTCTATCATTTTTCTAACGAAAAACCCAATGAAGATGTTCCACTTAAGGGGGTGGGATTTGTAACAACCCTAGTATGCCCCCCAGCTTTTTTAATGTAATTCTACTCTCACTATGAATGATTATAAATTTAATTAGATATCCTGAAGGGTGGGAACGCAGATTTTTAATCTAAGAGGGAATATGAAGATGAATATGAGTGGTGATAGCTAACACCACTTCTTAATTAAATATTCAACAAACTAGCGATATATGAAAAAGAAGGAAAACATTATCGACGAACACAAAGGGACAAACAATAAAAAGATGAAAAAGGACTTGAGCAACAAGAGGGGGTTTTTCCCTTGTTGGTTATTCATTGGAAGGAATAAGAACTCAACATTAAGAAATAATTTTTTGAGTGTAATTTGATTGTTAGTGTCGCCTATTTTCACCAAGGGAATGAATTTCCCTAGTGCTAAAGCTATGGGGTATGTGTGTGTGAGAGATTGGAGAAGATCAAGGAAGGCTCTAAGGATATGAGTGATCATTGCTTGCTAGAGGACTGATAAACCACTCAACGTTCTTACTGAAGGGATGATAAACAACAATGTAACAGTGCTCTTGTTGTCAGAATGATACACCTCTCTTAGAATGATTTCCAAAACTGATAAACCACCAATATGTGTGAAATTCATGCAATGATTTCCTAGCTAATAAACCACCTATGTATATTAACATTCCCATACTCTTAGAGTTGAGCATGGATTTCTACTAATTTTTCTTAAGGAAGCCAACTTGGATCATGAACCTGGCTCGCGGGTGACAACTATAAGTAATATTGGTTGCAGTTAGTCTATGGTTGGGTAGAAAATCGAAGGCTAACCTCTAGTTTCATTCATCATTATACATACTTTCAAACAAGTGTTAATAATTTATGAGCGATGAATTTGTTAAATGGTTCTTTATGAAATTAATGTAGAGTTTGATATTAATCTTTCTTGATTGTAGGATACAAATGCATGAATGCAAGCTTGAAATTTCCTTGAATGTAGTATGAATTTAGATTAGTATTATTCCTTGTGATTATAATAAAAGTGTCTTAATCTTTTATATTCAAAGATAATATGTTGCATGTGGCCATGCAAGGCTCAACAATTCTAAATTGTTTTGATGCTTGGATTGCATGCTAAATTTGAAGATTGTTCGACTTGTTTAATATTGTAAAATATGATAAGGGGTTGGTCTAATGAATGGTGAGAATTGTTATATAATTACACCCTTTAAAGAATTCAGTTTCCATATATGCTTGTTTTTCTTTATGTGCTATGTCTAATAATTATTTATTGAGAAGTGCTAAGATTTAGGTAGTCTTAAGTGCATTTAAATTAGGGATAAATCCCATACAGCTAAATGTAATGGCAAATGGAATATAACTCTATCATTTTCCTCTTATGGGCTGGATTAGGGTGAAGCCTTCAATTTTCTTTTATTATATAACCTAATTATTCACGTTAGGTAGGACAAACGATAACAAGTACTAAAAACTAAATTATTTAATGATTTCTAATTATATTTCTTTAGTGTGGGCCCTTCGAGGTGTTATCACTAAGAAATTTCCCTGGTTCTAGAAGGAAATAACTGAGGTAACCTCTAACCAATATTTTGGATTGAAATATAGCCCTTTCAATCTAAAGGGGGATCCCTTATATAACTCATTCAAAATGGTTAATTATGTATTCAGCACATTGACTAGATCGTATGTAGAGTGAGGGGTTTTGAAAAAAGGAGTTTGGTTGGGAAATAAATACAATCCATTGGGCGATGGAGTCAGATGCATGAAATAAAAAACATCTGCAAGATGTTGGTGATATAGTCAATGATTGGAAAATGCAAGCTAGACAACAATTTCTTAGACATCAATTTATCATTGTAGATGAAACTTGAAGGAAGGAAACAATCCACTACACCTGGGGATACAAGACGAATCCAAATGTTGATTTACGGGAAAAGGGTAATAAATATCTGAGTGTTATTGAAATGGACCAGTGAATAATTCTGATTCAATTGTCTGTACTCAAATATTGAAGCTCAAATATTAAATGAATTAACAGAGAAAGAAAAAACAATCACATAGAAGACAAAACATATACAAGGTTTTTGGCACAAGAATATTTGCATCAAAGAATAAGTACGTATGATATTATAGTCTCAATTAATAAAAATATGAAGAATTCAAAGCCCAACAATATTCAAAACCCAACCTCTGTTACATTATGTAGCCTTGCTTTATAAGAAAATTACAAACTCTAACTAGTTTCTCCTTCCTACTTAATTAACAATTGCTAAAAATAAAAGCGATAAAGCATATCTCTCATATACATGCACATAAACATATTTCCAAGCCTATCTATATGTAAAGATCATGTTGTTTCTAGAGTCATGTATGGAGATAAGGATCAACAATTCAAATTTGATGAGGTGACATCGAAGTCAACAACTGTCCATGAGCTTTTTCCTCACGAATTTCAGAAAAATAGAGTCCAATGATCCCTTCTAAAATCCAAAATTGTGATACCTTTTAGAAAACCGAAAGACATTTCTTTAAATATGTTTTTTGAGGACAAAAACCTCTTTCAGCTTTAAAAACTTCATTCTCTTTGATTGGAAACTATGCCCGAAATTACTGTTTTGTATAGGAAAATTAGTATAAAAAATAGAGTTTTTTGTCCAGTAGAAACAAATATGCTTTGGCACATTTTCCCTTTGACTGATGAACTTGTGTCATAACTTCCACTGTCCAAAAACACAAGCAATGAATATGGGAGTGAGATTTGATTACAAGAAAGTGGGATGATAATTGTTTTGATGCTTGGATTGCATGCTAAATTTGAAGATTGTTCGACTTGTTTAATATTGTAAAATATGATAAGGGGTTGGTCTAATGAATGGTGAGAATTGTTATATAATTACACCCTTTAAAGAATTCAGTTTCCATATATGCTTGTTTTTCTTTATGTGCTATGTCTAATAATTATTTATTGAGAAGTGCTAAGATTTAGGTAGTCTTAAGTGCATTTAAATTAGGGATAAATCCCATACAGCTAAATGTAATGGCAAATGGAATATAACTCTATCATTTTCCTCTTATGGGCTGGATTAGGGTGAAGCCTTCAATTTTTTTTTATTATATAACCTAATTATTCACGTTAGGTAGGACAAACGATAACAAGTACTAAAAACTAAATTATTTAATGATTTCTAATTATATTTCTTTAGTGTGGGCCCTTCGAGGTGTTATCACTAAGAAATTTCCCTGGTTCTAGAAGGAAATAACTGAGGTAACCTCTAACCAATATTTTGGATTGAAATATAGCCCTTTCAATCTAAAGGGGGATCCCTTATATAACTCATTCAAAATGGTTAATTATGTATTCAGCACATTGACTAGATCGTATGTAGAGTGAGGGGTTTTGAAAAAAGGAGTTTGGTTGGGAAATAAATACAATCCATTGGGCGATGGAGTCAGACGCATGAAATAAAAAACATCTGCAAGATGTTGGTGATATAGTCAATGATTGGAAAATGCAAGCTAGACAACAATTTCTTAGACATCAATTTATCATTGTAGATGAAACTTGAAGGAAGGAAACAATCCACTACACCTGGGGATATAAGACGAATCCAAATGTTGATTTACGGGAAAAGGGTAATAAATATCTGAGTGTTATTGAAATGGACCAGTGAATAATTCTGATTCAATTGTCTATACTCAAATATTGAAGCTCAAATATTAAATGAATTAACAGAGAAAGAAAAAACAATCACATAGAAGACAAAACATATACAAGGTTTTTGGCACAAGAATATTTGCATCAAAGAATAAGTACGTATGATATTATAGTCTCAATTAATAAAAATATGAAGAATTCAAAGCCCAACAATATTCAAAACCCAACCTCTGTTACATTATGTAGCCTTGCTTTATAAGAAAATTACAAACTCTAACTAGTTTCTCCTTCCTACTTAATTAACAATTGCTAAAAATAAAAGCGATAAAGCATATCTCTCATATACATGCACATAAACATATTTCCAAGCCTATCTATATGTAAAGATCATGTTGTTTCTAGAGTCATGTATGGAGATAAGGATCAACAATTCAAATTTGATGAGGTGACATCGAAGTCAACAACTGTCCATGAGCTTTTTCCTCACGAATTTCAGAAAAATAGAGTCCAATGATCCCTTCTAAAATCCAAAATTGTGATACCTTTTAGAAAACCGAAAGACATTTCTTTAAATATGTTTGTTGAGGACAAAAACCTCTTTCAGCTTTAAAAACTTCATTCTCTTTGATTGGAAACTATGCCCGAAATTACTGTTTTGTATAGGAAAATTAGTATAAAAAATAGAGTTTTTTGTCCAGTAGAAACAAATATGCTTTGGCACATTTTCCCTTTGACTGATGAACTTGTGTCATAACTTCCACTGTCCAAAAACACAAGCAATGAATATGGGAGTGAGATTTGATTACAAGAAAGTGGGATGATAATTGTTTTATTTGGGTGGATAAAACAATACAAATGATTAACTCTCCACAACTTTTAACTCATGGTAATATAAGTATTTCCACCATCTAAAAACACTTGAGATTAAACATGTTATTCCATAGGTACATTTCTTTGGTCATGAAAATGTTTGAATTTTGTATTTGTTGCCGATTTTCCAATTGTTAGAGTTTAGTTGACTGTCTTCAAAACTGAAATAACACTCACACTGCCTTTACAAAGTTTTAACCCTCTTTATTACAAATTCACATTGACACTCCCATTGTTAGTGATTTTTAAAAAGTTCAAAATAAACAAGGTGATAACAATTGGCTTCATGGGGATGTTTTCGATCATGGATGGAATCAAGAACCCAATACAACAGAGGCCTAAACCATTGGGTTGATCCCAACTCAACAACTGCAACTTGTAACCTGCACTTATTCTGTAATTGAAAACCACACATCTTATTGCAAATTGAAATTGAAAAACTCACTACTGAGAAACCAAATTGAAATTCATGCTTGCCCCAACAAGCTTATTCCACATAATCCTACTTTAACCTACTGAAAGAATTGTTGGATTAAATGATTCGAAAATTCCAATGTCAGCAATCTAATAGCTACTCAAATAATCTAGCTCATTGCTTACGCTTCAACAAAATGAAAATTGAAAAATGTAAGGGAAATGGCCTCTCATGATGGATCTTGTCTCCAGAGTGAAAACATGCTTGGGAATATAAGTTAAAATAACCCTCCATATAGGCAGCAATGGGACCATAAAAGACATGAATCCCATATTTTGTTTGTTGATATTCAAGGCACTCTATAATCTGACTGTTATGGTTGGTTTATTCATGTGTCGTCTTTATGTCAAATCGTTTTTTTAAGTGTGAATGGTCAAATTCTTATTGAATAATAAAACATTCTTCAATCGAAAAATTGTAGGGCAACACTATATCTCCTTATTTTGGCCAAGAGCAGGTTTTCAAAATGCAGGTTTTGATAGTGAAAATTGTGGGACCGAATTTGAGCCTCTAAATTTTCAAGTTCTTGCTCAATTCTATCAGCAAATGCTTCTAACAAATGAATCTTGTCCTCGAAATAACATTTGCATGAATGTAAATACATTGGTAAAAACCTTAAAAAAAACTTCATCAATCTGATCATCCTCAAAATTGTCCCAATATTCCTTAAAACCTTCAATAGAAATAGGATTTGAGACATACCCTTTCATCTTGATTGATTAGGCAACTAGATCTGCAGTTCAAGCTCTGAATTCTTCGAACAGTGGACCTACCATGAACGTTCTAACTTCTAGAATCTGACAATCGAGTCACCAAGTTAATGATTTACAACTCAATGGTGTCTAAACGATGTTCTCCATTAGCGATCATATCTAGACCTTGCCATTCTCCCAGGGAAAATTTCACTTTCGCTCCTGGACAACTGCTCCAAAATGTTATCTCTTAGAGGAAACCCTAGTTGTAGGAAAACCTTTAGGGTAACCTCAAACCGCTTTGAGGTTGAAAAGTTGGCCATTTCAACATGGAGAGGGATCTGTCCCTAAACTCAAGTACCCAAAGTCACAGTGGTAGAGGGTTTGCAAATGACTCTTATGGCCAGATTTATTTAAGAAAATTTGGGATTGGTTGGAATGTAGGAAAATATAATCATTGCCAAGGGAGTGTGACCCAATCAGCCTTATATAGTCACATGTTCAGTAAGCAAAAATTACAAAAGCGAGATAGCAACATTTCCTTTGACAAGTTTCAATAAATTTGGAGGATGATGGAAGAAAAGAAATGTGATATATATATATAGAAAAAACAAGTATGCAACTATCTAAATCATATGACAATGGAGCACAACAAACACGAATTCCAATTTCAACACTTAGCATTCAAACACGAAGAAAATATAATACCAAGAGACAGAGAGAGAACTGCAACACAGGAATTTCTACAAAACTTCTCACATAAACTATTTTATTTATAATTCTGACCACATGGTAAATACAAAAGTATATCTTTCAAAAAGTCCCAACATACTTCTATTACAAATTATGGCATAAATAAGCCAACACAACTTCTCGGTTTCCCTAGCTTTTAGAAAATAAATAGATATTAATAATTACAAAAATTAAAATCAAACTATTGTAGAAAATGGCTTGGACTGTTGTAGGTTAGAGTCAAATCCTTTCAAATTTGGAATTAGACTTTGTTTGATGATGATCTCCATGCTGGAAATTTTCCACTCATGCCCTAACATTAACAAAAAAACTGGAAGTGCTAGCATTGTACCAAGAAATCTGCTACTATATTTGATTCATCAAAACTTCAAATTGTCACCTAGATTTTGATGCATGGAATGATTAAATTGTTGAGTTCGTGTGGTTCTTACAAAATTAATTTCTATCCTTTAAACTGCTAATAAAATTCTAAGGACATAAAATTAAATCAATAAACTAAAAATAAAACTAGATTAGGGAAAGTTGGAATATCTGGAGTTGCTAAAACTACTAGTCTTTAATTTGATCTTTCTTCTTTGTTGTTAGGTGTTCAATTATCCTCTTATAATTTGCCTTCAATTTCGGTAAGGATATCTTCAATCCCATGCCAGGTGCCATATCTAGAGATACCCAAACAACCAATTGGAATGTTGAATTATTGCCTTATATTCTTCAACTGTTAAGACTATCATGTGTTCTTCCTCCAATTCTCCAACTGACCATCAAATGCTTTCAATGAAAGGAACAAATTATCCACTAGACTCGTGATGTAGTGTGAAAGTCATATCAATTTTTGTTATTTGCATTATCATAGAATAATTTATCAAACTATCTCTAACAATATGAAGATCTGCAAATTTGGATCCCCATGACCTCATTCCATTGTCAACCACTAGTGTCTCAACCCCTTTCAACATTGACCTGTAACTTATGAAAACCCTATCCATTTTGTTCATAATAAGAACTAGTTTATTCCTTTCTGTAACATCTTTAACGAAAAAGACTTTTGATTTGGACCCAAATCTATTCTATGCAATCTACCATCAAATAGTGAATTCAACTGCATGTGTGTAAATGCAAAGCATTTTGCTGCTCACATTTGCTTTCAGATTGAATGAATATTTAAAATCCTCTGCAGCAGTTGGGTGATTCCTCTTCATCAATGCGCGATGCCTTGTGTATTAGTGTTTCCTGTTGCAATAAAAATTGAGAACTGATGGGATGATTAGCATGATACACTATTGGAGATGAATAAATAGATGGGATTTGAAATAGACCTCCAATTTGTTTTTGGTAACAAATTTTCACTGCATAACCTTCTCAATCACCTTATATCTCTCTCAAAAAAGCTTGATATATAACAAGAAGACACATATAGCAGTAAATAAATGTAAATACAAAACATGAGATTTTGAAATCTACATTCGAAAACCATTGTGTGAAAACAACCACAAATTTTGACATCTCACATTGAATGGAGCTTTTCCTTTGAAATTCTACCACTTGTACTCAAATCTGAAATTGTTGATCTTCTTTAACGCGTTGTTCAAATCATTTGTATAATCGATGATGATGATGATGATGGTGGTGGTGGTGGTGGTTAGTGTCCATTAAGACCAAATTTTGGTCTATCAGACCTAAAGAAACGAATTATTTAGTTTGATTTGAGATTTTATTCCTATGCTCAAAAACCTTGGAGAGAAGCTTCCCGAGGTCACTGTAATTTTGACAATGTGAAAGGCTAGGAAGGTCAATGTTGCAACAAAGATTTTCAAACAGAGGAAGTCATTTTCATCCTCGATGTTTGTATTCTCAGAGAGATGGCAGAACCTTTCCATCCATGGTGTTTTAGGAATTGCCCAACAACATGTTTCACTATAAAGCTCATGATAGTTTGTTCTAATCTTAGGCTATATTAATTTTCTTCTTTCAGTTAGCTAAAACATAGAGATACTTTTGATCTTCTATGGTGGGGTTGATGACCTCCTTATAATATTTTAATTTTGTTTTTGCTGCTAAACCTTTCTCACACCACATTTTTTCTTTGAACTTAGTAGTAACAATATTTTTAATGTTATTAACGTTTTGCAATGCAACATTCTCGTCAATCTCCCCATGGTTCAACCAAGCCATGGTGTCTTTATACCAACATCATTTGAGCATTAAGTGGTTTTGGCTGGAATTTAAAGCTGGCTTAGGAAATCTATGGTCTCCTATGTTAAATATCAATTTAACATATTTCAAACATAAAAATATCAATTTTAAAATATTGAAGTTTATGGTCTCCACCTCTTAATTTCTAGAAATATAAATATCAATTCTAAAATATTTCTCAAGGGTTTAAAAAACCATTCATTGTTTTGGCATTCCATGTTTTGTTATGCACCTGTCAAACCATATATCTATATTTCCATTAAAAATAATTATTTCAAATGGTTTTTATGAAAAAACTATGGTTTAAAAAACGTCTCTCTACTTAATACTTCGCAAATAATTTTTTTTTTTTTCACAAATGAAATTCAAAATAATTTTAAAAAACCATTCACTATTCTTGAAATCCATATTTTGTTTTCCCCCTAGTTTATGAATTCAAAATTCACGAGTATTGTCCATAAATGAAAACCACACTGGTTTTTCCCGTGCTTTTGGATTTCTAAATCTCCAAACATAATCATTCATGAGCCCCAAAGGTTATAACATAACGGTGATGATTTTCATTCCATGCGTTTGATTTTCCAAAATGGTGAATAAATGGAGTGAATGGAAACTAAAATAAATGTGAACAAAATAGTAAGTTGAGATGGGGTAGGTAAAGTAATTGAAATGGAATGGTGAGTAAATGGTTAAGTTGGAATGGTGAGTCTTATTTGTTAATTGGAGAAAGATAACATGAGCATGCACAGGAAGAACTTTAACTATTGTAGATTGAGCAATGGCACAATCAATAAAACCTTTGAAGCACATGGTACTACCAAAACTTATGAAATCGTAAGAACTACGAAACAAATTAAAACACGTTACTGTTGTGATTTTTAACGATTTGATTTGAGTGTGCCAACATTTTAATCAAATGCACTATCCGCTGGATTTTAATTTGCCAGTACCTGCTTGTCTCATAAATTAAACCATTCGCTAAAACTAAATTTGTCATCATTTTTCCCTTTTAATCATTAAATCAACGCTAATAAAATACAGTGTACCTGAAAACTGTATAAAATGCAGAAAACCAGATTTCATTAAGTTGACCATGAAACTAGACTTGAAACTAGACTGTGATAACATGAGGAATACCTTGTTTATATATTAAATTACACGAGTTAATTTTATAATGAAAAATGGGCGCGCCCATGGTGGGGTCCATGCCGAAGCAGGGATCTGTAAATTTTGTGTTGGGTGTTGCAATTACTTGCCCGAATGTGGGCCTAGGCCCAAACGAGTTTGGGAGTTTGAGGGTTCAACTCTTAAGAGTGAAAAGTATGTTTGATAGCTCGAATGGCCTGAAGACGCAAAGATGGGCCCACACTCAATTCAATTTGGGGTTTGGGAGTTAGGAAGCTCAGCATATATGATATCGTGTTCACACTAGGGGGCCTGATGTCCTGAAAATTCATTGTAATGGGAATTGTGCAGAGAATGCGTTAAGCGGATAGTATTGTGGGTATTTTTGGTTGCGTGATGAGGCTAGAGCCACATAGGATTAACTAATTAGTTGAGATAGAACCAAGAGGTGATGTGGCGTTATGAGAGTGTTAAGTGGGTGGCACGTGGACACCACGTGGTAAGCCATATCCTATGTGGCTGGGTTTTAATAGCGAAATATTAAAATGCTCATAAATTTTTATTTGAAAATTGAGGATTTTTAGACCCATATTAATAAAATATAAGAGAATTTGGATTTTGTTGATGTAACATCTTTTATTTTGAAGAATAAATCAAGGGAGTGGGTTACAAAAATCCCCATGTTAGTCATGTATCTTGTAAATGTATTAAATTGTAAATGTATTAAATTGCCTCACATGGCTATGAGGCAATTAGTATAATATGTAAACAATGTTAAATAGGCATGAATTATAGAGTGACTATTATAAAATAAATACATTGCTAGGTATAGATGGGCAATGGAAAAGTCTTGAGGGATAGTTTTCCATAAGAGATAGTTGACATATGGAGTCATGGAGAATTATACATGTTTAATAATGCCAAACCACTTTTTGAAAAATAACTTTTATAATGAATCTTCTATTTTTCATGTTAAATTGTTCCAAAAACTCAATTATTGAATTCACTTAAGAGGTTCTACGAAAACATTACTTTACCTAGTTAGTGCAAATCATGGGCTAAGTTCAATCATCTTTGGGAACTAGGAGAGTCAAATATGCACTAGACAAAAAGAAAAATTGAGAGGGAAAATAGTGAAATTTTTATAATTTGGTGGAAGCATAGGGAGGGATTCTAGGTACTATAAATTGAAGGAAACCACATTGGGTACTAAGAAAAACTTAATGGAACTCGTAAGATCATGGAGGACTAGATGATTAGGCTTGTGCATCATTGGATTTCTATAAAAGGAATTATTAAAATAAGAAGTGAGTTTTTATTATGAGAATTCCTACTATAATTGTTAATTTATGTTAGAGCTGCGGAGGCGTGGAGTGCTTACATGGTAGAGAAGGGAATAACATTCTTTTGATTGTCTAAATTGAAGGAAGAGAAAGTTGATGGATTGGAACTATTGTAGTGATTATCTTAACTGGTGGTATTGATAGTAGTGAATCATAAAATTCATCATATCATATAAATTCAACGCCCTAACTCAAAAGTGACCTATTGATAAAAGAATGGGAGCATCAAGTATATGGCTAAGTGAAGCATCCTCTCTTAGTGATTATAAATGTCCTCATAATATAACCATTATTTTATATTTTTGTGCATAATTGTTTCATTTTATTATGTATATTTGAACACAATGTATAGATTACTACTACACATTCATGTATTCATGTTTTCGATTGTTTTGTTAGTTGTATAAGAATTATTATCATGATGAAGCATCCATCCTCTCCTAATGATTATGAATATCCTCATAATATAACCGTTATTATATCTTTTTGTGCATAGTTGTTTCATTTTATTGTGTATATTTGAACACAATGTATGGATTACTGATTATGAATATCCTCATAATATGACAATCCTCATAATATGACCGTTATTATATCTTTTTGTGCATAGTTGTTTCATTTTATTGTGTATATTTGAACACAATGTATGGATTACCGCTACACATTTGTAGCATGTATTCATGTTTTTTATTGTTTTGATAGTTGTATAGGCATTATTATCATGATACGCACATTTGCGTTAAATGGGTATCAAAGTTTGGGTGGATTTAACGGTAGGAATACTATAAAAGGAATGAATAGGAAACTCTTTAATGTGGTAGCTTCCAAATTGGTTTACGACAATGCGAAGTTGAGATTTTGAACGGTTGTGGCTATGTGTACAATGTATGGAAAAATAAAAATTCATCTATGAATAGGAAACTCTTTAACGTGGTACCTTCCAGATTCGTTTACGAGAACGTGAAGTTGAGGTTTTTGACTGTTGTGGCTATGTGTGTAATGTATTTGCAAAAATAAAAAATCATATCATCGTCCTAGAAACAGGACTGTATGACATGTGGTATGAATATTGTTGGTAGGCATTTTACGTAGTTTTGATAGTCATGGCACTCTACATATAAGACATTACATATGTAATAAAAGTGCATAAAATAACCTTACTAATGATTAGTTGGAACATAAGTAGTCTTGAAAGATGAGTAACGATGTAGACCACCCATGTTATGTTTTTGGTTTTTAAGATATTCATGCACAGAGAGATGCGTGTAATGAATGAAAATCCAATGGAGAAAAATGTTCTAACTTAATTGTGGACTGTGGTGTGGATCATCAACTAAAATAATGTTATAAGATTGGAAGTTTTGTAAATGTGTTAGAAAACCTGCACAGATGAATCTAGCTAGTAAAAGTTGAACACACAGCTTTGCATAGCAAAAACATTAAAAGAAAATTGAAAGAAGAAAAGAATGATTTATTAGAAAATATGTTACAACGCTCATTATATAGCATTACTGGGTGAAGATCCCAAGGTAATGAACTATAGTGGGTGAAGATCCCAAGGTAATGAACTATAGTGGTGATCAATGAGAAGACTCAACACCTACAACAAGTTCCGGAGATAACTAGTCAGTTGCGGAGTTAAAGAAGGAGCAAATCAAGGAGTAAATCATGCAAAAGGAATCTTGCATGCAATCCCATGCTCTAACTAAGAGTCCGCATGTAGATGTGTAGTAGTTGCATGTAGTTGCATGCTTTAACTAAGAGTTCGCATGCCATTGCATGTAGTTGCATGCTCTAACTGAGAGTCTGCATGTAGGTGTAGTAGTTCCAACACCCCCCCTGAACACCACTATGGGGAAAAATAGAAAATGGGCCCCGACAACTAAGGCCAAAGGTCACCCAAAATACAATGCAACATGTATAAAAATTGAGGAAAGAGGGAAAACCTCGTGGGAAAAACCCCCCCTCAAAATATAATGTAATCAAAAGAAAAGAGGAAGAAAAGACAGTTGCTAAGCAACTGTGTCCTTCACTCCAAGACGATCACGCAGAGAGCGAAACTTCTGCTCAGTGAATGTCTTGGTGAAGATGTCTGCAGTCTGTTCGGCTAAGGGACAGAACTGCAAATCAATGACCCGATCATGTACTAAGTCTCTGATGTAGTGCATATGGATCTCTATGTGCTTCGTCCGCTGCCGCTGTACTGGATCCCTGCAAAATTTGAGAGTGCTCTGGTTGTCACACCAGATGACAATGGGCTGGCAGAACTGAATGCCCAACTCAGTGAGGAAGTGCTGTAGCCACAGAGCCTGAATGGTGATGTTGACTACTCCTCTGTACTCGGCCTCAACTGAAGAGAGAGCAATAGCAGCCTGCTTCTTG
>APFE031645618.1:33620-86037 GCA_000404065.3 Pinus taeda | reverse complement strand
TTTTCTTCTTTCGATTTTCCTTTAATGTTTTTGCTTTGCAAAGCTGTGTGTTCAACCTTTGCTAGCTAGATTCATCTGTGCAGGTTCTCTAACACATTTACAAGATTGAGGACACTGAATTGCTTGGGTAGCTGACGTGGACAATCAACATAGTGGACTCTTATACGATGGATTCAATTAAACATAATCGATAGACACTGAATTTTTTGTTCATGGGGATATTTTTGCTCGTGGAGAATGTATACTCTATTCTATGCAGATGGGCATGATAGCTTACTGGAAGGTGGATATTCTAAGAATGGGTATGTGGCTTTCAAAGGCGTATCAGAATTTATCAAGTATGTTTAATGTCTGGAGGTTTGGACATAACTTTATTTATCAGCGCTGAGGTTATTTTATATCAATTATTTCCCATGATATAATAAATAAGCAATATCACACTCAAACCTTTGGTGACAACCTCGAGGATTCATGTCTTTCGAAATATAAAATGAGTGAAGAGGACATGAGTGTGCTGATCCTTCAATTCTAATCAGGCTACCTACCACTATCGACTCAACTGAGGAATAAATTTTAGTATGGCTAGTGGTGATGGAGTAGTATGACAGGCAAGCCATGAACCTTTGCGAAGAGAGATGAGAACAACAATGATGAGTTGCCAAAATGGGTTGCATTTGCAACAGAAGACGAGACCCAAAAATTCGCGCATGAGTTAATCATTGGCGTATCCTAAGAAGCTCAAAAATGGATCCTGCCTGTTGATCTAGTTCGAAAGCTTGGCTGGGTGAGTTAGTAGTTCATCTAGTCCAGAAGTTTTCATTTTCTCAGATTATGAAAGCGTTTAATTGACGTAGTTGTCATTCCTTCATAAGTGTAAATTAATTTAAGTGTGTCACAATAGGCACATTTGATTATTGTGAATAACATGATTAAATTTAAGACCTAGTTTAGATGGCCTATTTTTAAATTTTCATCGTTGTGCGTGGGGTCTTGAATTGCCCCAAATTACGAGAAACATCAAATGAGAGTGGCAAAGGTTCAGCGGGGTCTTGAGTTGCCCCAAATTACGAGAAACATCAAATGAGAGTGGAAAAGGTTCAGCGTCAAGCAAGATAATGGGGACATTATTCGTCCTCCTAACTTACGAAAGATTCCCTGCTCCTTTAAGACTAATTATCAAGTGCATTTTTCAGGGAAATATGTATTTGAACTTGATACATGATGATAGTAATGCTTGAACTGTGGTTAATGTGGCATGCAGAATTTAACGAAAATCATGTTCCCTCCACCCATGAAGAGAAGTACAGACATGCGCTGCTCACTCTTAGAGTTTTCCTTTGTGTAAGTGGATAATCTACCCTTTTTTTTTGACTAAGTAGATAATCTAGCCTTGAGTTGAAGCCAACTTTCAAGACTGTTGGCCCTTTGTCATGATGCATATGTCCTTGGATTCATCAAGGTAGGCTCTTATGGTAGAGTAGACTTGGGTAGGAGTTCCCTCTATCTATGGATTCATCAAGGTAGGCTCTTATGGTAGAGTAGACTTGGGTAGGAGTTCTCCCTATCTAGGGTGTTAAAAGGGAAAAAAAAAAAAAACTTCCAGTTGCAATCAAGTCAACAATTATCATGTACTCAATCACATCTCTTTTATTTTTGAAAATGAGTAATGCATTTAAACTCTAATCTTATACTAAGAAAAGTCTTACAAGTATTAATCATGAATTAGAGTCATATGATAACATAGGGAGATAGATTACATTTAATGGCTATAGAAAATGAGGTCTTGCAAAATGTATTATACAATAAATTAAGTTATGTGTCGCAAAGAAAAGATATAAGGTTTTGTAAGCATATATATTACGAATGGTAGTTTACTTGAAAGTTTAGTGTATACTCCAAAGTACTTTGGTAAAAAAAAAAATAATGTTGTTGATTGAGTTATTCTTAATGAATTGAGTTACATGTTGAATATCTAAGGTAAGAAAAAGATAGAGAGGTTAAAAATGAAATTTTAAGGGTGCTTAGCTAATGACATAAAATTATTGTCAAACTTAGAAGGCACATGGTTAATACAATGAATGATATTTAATTGAGTTATATATTATATATATATATATATATATATATATAATATATTACTAATAGCATGATAACATAGTTTTACTATAGAGTTATGTCCTAATTTAGTCAATCAAGTCATGATCATGTATAGTTCTAATTGAGTTATAGCCAGTTTTTTCTTCATGTAAATCGAAAATGAAAACTCCAACACATTTTCAGATATTTGAGAGCTGAAAAGGCACAATCATGTTTGATAGTAGTGTGACAGATGACTTTGTGAGTTAGAGCATGACACGAGAACATATGATTCATCGAGTCTAGAACACTTAATTTTGTAGCAATTGATTGGACGAAGTACTTGTAAAATATGAGAAGAAGACATGAACAACACATCATATGACACACTAACACACAAAGAGCTCTAAGGACAAAGTTGATAACATAAAGTAATTAAAAATTAATTCAGTCTGCTACTATAATAGCTATAAATAGTGCCTTGGGTTATCCATAAATGGTCAGATGGATGATGTTGTAAACCCCCCTCATCCCATAGAATGAATCTGAGAAGTGGTAGATCATTGGAGCATTTTACAATTCTATGTTTAGTAATGACGAACTAGATTTGGAAAAAGGAACAACCCCAATGGGTTTTGGGTGGAGCAACACTCTACAATTGGTGGAAGCAATTTAAGGCACCATTGGAGTGTAAGAGAATTATTTATGACTCAACACATACAATATATAGTCACATAAATTAGAATAAAACTTATATGTGTATCTTCGTATACAGTTGTTGGTGGGTGGTTGTTGGAGCTAATTAACAAATGGAAACTAGTATGCATGGTTGATGCATAGTAATAATAAGTGTATAAGAATAGGGACCCAAATGTTGTTGCACACATAATACATTACAAAGAATATATATGTATAAAAAATTACAAGTGCCTCAAATAACCAAACTAATGATTAGTTGGAATTGCTTGGATGGGGTTACATGTGCTCATGGAAACAGGGTGGGATGTCACCGCCCCACCTGATGAATGGGTCAGGGGACATGGTGCCCTGTCCCCAATGAGAGTTAATATTGGATAAGACACCTTCAACATGTAGTTGAAAATATACAAATTGGGGCTAGGAGGTGAGGAGTAGCCTAGCCAAGTAGGCTAAGTGTGTGGAGACAATGTAGGCTGAGGTTTTCAGACTGGCTATGTATTCAAGGAGATGTGTAGAGAGTGAAGAAGGTGAAGTAGAGTGACTGATTCAATTGACAAGTGGATTAATATGGGAAGTTTCCATATTTGCATGCCTATGGGTGGCTAGCATAGTGCTAAGTATAGATAGTGAAAGAATTGTTGTATCTTAGCTAAGAGCATTCCTGGTGTCAAGGACAGGGAATTAGAGGATTTACAAGATGGTCATGCATAGATATTTACAGAAGAAATTCACTTAGAATTCCTTATTAGGGTTGAACCTAGTCTCAAGCTCTAAAGAACTTAGTAGATTCCTCATGAAATAGGATGGAGATATGATTCTCCATTGTTCAATCGGGAAATATACGAGATTTTTGAGGTTAAATTTGGGTGGTAAGGTCTCAATTAGAAAAATTTATGGATCTTGGTAGCTCCATCCCCCCTTTTCTAGATTTTATGTTGGATTTAGACTTACTCTATAGCGAAATAATTGTGGTCTCAAACATATTTTCTAATTTACAATAGCGTTTTTTACAGATGTTTTTTTTTAATTCCAAGTGCATATTTCTTATCTGTTACATTTCTTATCGGGTAATGTGTTGGTTCTGTGAATATTTCTCTTATGACTTTCTTTATCATTTGGATTCTTGCTCGACAAGGGAAGTTTCAATTATAAACTTTGGTGGGTTGCCCCAAGCTCAAGCAAGGTTTTTGTTTCTAATATCTTTGTGTGGCATTTTCATATGTTTCTTGTAACTTTCTAGTGGGGTTGTTGAACATGGGGTAGGTGGGATTTCACATCAAAAACAATGGGAAGCTTGCATTTTCATTTGGGCTATGGAAACCGAGGAGGAGAGTCAACGTGGTTTTGTTAACTCTTAGGGCCTATGCTAGATATTTAATTGGAGCTAGTTTAGGGTCCTTTGTATGATAGACTAAATATTCAAGGAGAGTTTGTGGAGAAAGAAATGAATTACGAGTACAAATCCTTTATATCAGAAATTTATCTATCTCATCTAGGTGGCCCCATAGTGTTGATTCCTAGTACCACACTAAGGGGTAGTGGTAGTCAATTGTGTAATTCTCTTCATTAGCCAAAGGAATGGCTCATGACTAAACAATTTGTAGGTTGGGAAGTCATGCCATAACAAAGGGCTTGATTCGGACAAGGGGTTGGATATTATCAGGAGTTATCCCAACAAGGAAATTCTTGGATGCACCATCATATAGTTAGGTTCACTTTGCGATATAAAGAACTAACACCATACCATATTCAAACAAAAATTGTCCAAGGAGAAGGAGAGGCATTGCCCCATAGAGCATCCCTCTCAAACAATGATGTATTGATTGAATGGAAACACTAGATTCTAGAAATGGGGCATACAAGGGGTCGATTTAACCAATACATCCAAACACTAGATCTGTACTAGAAAATCAAGTTCTATTAGAAAGGATGATTTTGAATTTCCATGAATCCCATCTAGACCCTCTCCACTTACTGAGGCACCTACGCAATCACCTTTTCAATCTAAATTAGAGGATGGAGTGATTTGAACACCTCTTAGGAATTTGATTAGCTATAGGATGTCCCCTAGATGGTATGTTGGACCCCATCTTAGTGGAAAGCTTATACTTGGACCCTATGTCTTAAGGATACTCCAAATATAAATTCTTGTTTTTCTCTATTATGTTCCTTATGTATATTATGGCAAATAAAGCTTATGTGTTAGTTTTAGATTGGATCATTCTGTAACAATGGGCTCCCAATTTTCTAAGTCCTCTTTAAGGAGAATTTCGTTTTGGCTACGATCAAGTCTCCCATGTGAGAGATTGGTCGGGAAGATCTAATCCTTATTGTACGCCCCAGTTTTTCCAAATAATAGAATTTCAATTCACACAAAAAGAAAGGTTATTGGGAAGCAGGTATAACCACTTCAAACATATTCCTAATATATACAACCACTTCAATTATCTTCATGATGTAAAAATACTCATTGATATAATACCTTTCTTGAAAGTGTGATCAAACCCTAGCTTCAACAATTTCTTTAATGAGGCATCTTAGCGTTTTTCTTCTCAAACTTGTTATGCCTTAATTTCAAGTAGTGAAATTTGGGTTTTCTCAATATGCTTAAATACCACCAAGGCGTATCATATTTTACAATGAAGTAAATGGAAAATTCATACTTTCCAAACATGTGATCATTCTTGAATTCACTTAAAATGATATAGTATTGATTAATGACATGATATCTCAATAGATTTATGCATGTAAAGGCATATCGTGAGTTGGATAATAATATTCAATGCCTTGAATGGGTGGTTTGTATCTTTGATCAATTGATGGAATCTCCTTTTTAAGTGTTATTCTCATATCATTGAGAAGATGTAGTCACATCAACAAAATAGGAGGCTTATTAGGATCATGTGATTGAGAGGGTCTAAATGTTCAATCATGAATGGAATGCAACACCATCTCAAAAATTCGAGTAATATAGACCATTACAAAAATTTTCAGAGTGGTCACAAAGACACTTGAAAGTTATCATCCTAATGAGGTAGGGAATATTGGAGCTAGAAACTTACCAAGATAAGATAATGGAGGTGATGCAGATTATTTAGATTCAAGATATGTTTGTGATATGGAATTTTCATATCATTGTGAATTGAATTTATCTAATAACCTTAAACTAACTTCCTTTCAAGAAGACACGTTTCATGATGATTGAAACATGGAAGGAGTATGAGTCCCTCATGAACAATGGAATGTGGAATTTGTTGCATCTTGCAATTGGAACAAAACCAATTAGTTTAAATTAGATGTTAATTAGTAAGTATAATTATGATGGGTGACATAAGAACCAAACGGTGAGGGTTTTGTGAAAAAAAATATGAATGGAAAAAAGATATAGAGTATTAGGATATGTTTTCCCAATGAAAATTGGGAAATTATTCATGATGTGTTAGCTATGGGAGCAATAACAGGTGGAATATTCATTAAATAGATGTTTTTTTTTGTAAACTTCGTAGTACTTTCACTATTTATATTAACTAGCCAAAACCAAGTTTTTCCATTTGTTCCAAGTGGCCTCAACCTACTCGTAGGAAACCAGGTTGGCCACCTGTTAGCGTTAAAAGCTATCCAAAATTTGTATAAGTATTTCTCTATCAACCTAACAACATTATCTATATTAACTATACTACAATTCAACTTTGAAAGGTAAAAGCTATTCGTCATGGAACAAAAACAAAATGTATTTGGATCACTGTTTTACTCATCATCCAAGGATATCACGGGGGCTGGAGCTTCGGCACTAGAATCCAGCATCTCGCTTCTCTTGATATCCTACAAAGTTTGTTCAATCCTTCCCAATGCTAAGTTATTTCGATAAGTTTGGATCTGGACTACCACTATCTCCCTGAGTAGTTCTGCTCTAATGCGATCTTTCTCTTTGGTGTCCTCCTATGCCTCCGAGCCTTCGCTTATTGCATGTTCATTATTGAGAGTCATGGCCCAGGCCACCACATTCTTCATGACCCAGTATTGCTAGATCGTTTGTCTGAAAATTCTGTGTCATCCGCGGGATTTGCCTGGGTCTTGAACCATGTCCTCTTGTTCTTCCATGGAAATGTCTTGGTTTTTTATATTGTCATTTAATTCTCTCTCCCAACCAGCTATTTGGGCTCTGACCTCAGGTGGGTTCCCTGCCATGTATGCATCAATTAGGTTCTTCATATGCTTACGTCGTGTCTTTCTCCATCTCTTACTTTACTCTCTACTTGAGCTTCTCACCCCTTCAGCATTATTCTTACCTATGTCTCTCTTTCCCTTCGTAGTCACTTATTTTCCATCTCTTCCCATTTTGTCTTTGTCGTTGTTACTGTTGACTTCTCTCCATTTGCTTGCATTCACTCTATACTTGGTGCAGTTTATGGTGAAACCTATAACATAACCATTAAAAGTATCAATATTCTGTTCGTATGACACCCAATCAATTTAACAATTAATTGAGCCATGTTTGGTATCCCGCTCAAGACCAAACAGCCAGAGATTTCTTGGAGTTTTGTCCAACTTTCCCCCTGTCATCTCATGATTTTGCTCTTCATTGACCCTCACTTCTTCTTTTCTCTGGTTAGTCTCTCTCCGTTGGCCATCACCCAGATGGTTCGACAGAGACATCCTCACGAGGATGCCACTAGGGTAGTCTGTATTGTTGTTCTAGACACTGCGGGGAAGCTTAACCATAGAGAGCCTACCAGGGGAGCTAGACAGAAGGATCATGGCCCTATTCTGCACTGCACTAGATAATTTCCTTCCCTTCTCACTCTTCTCTATCTTCTTTGTTCTAATTTACTCTCTTTTTTTCCTCTCAATTTTTCTCAAGTAATTCCCAATAAGATTCTCAAGGGTCATGATATCTCATGTTTCATATCTTGAGGTCTCCATGGTGGATTCCTCTCTATTCCAGGTGCTTGCAACGTCCCCTCTGAGCCTTAGGCACCACCTAGCCGGAGCGAGATTTCTCAAACTAGCATCCTTACCAGGTTCGCTCTTCTCTCCTCGAATTTCTCCTTTCTCTCTGTGCGCCTTCTTTAGAACTAGGGTTTTAATTCTTTCTTATCTCTTTATTATATCTACATTATTAACCTAATCAGAGTTCCAGGAGTTCCTAGATTCGACTCTTACTAATTCCCTACCTATCTTGGTCACCTTCCCTAGTCCTATATAATTTGGCATCCCTATTCTTCTGAGGTTTATGGGTAGGAGAAGAACATACCATCTACCAGAGATGGCGTTGTTGCATTCCCCGAGCTACGTCATCGTTCCTCTACCACCTTTCTCCGCTTCTGCTCTCGTTCTTGCCTTCTACATGTAACTACCAGGTAACTTTTTTCCCATATGCTATATCCCCCTTCCCCTTCTATCCTTCCATGTGTCTACCACCTATCCTTCACATTTACTCGTCGCTCTAGCTCTCATTAACTCACACATGCTTCCAGCTGCTCTTGCCGCGAGTCCTCCTTCATTGTCTTGCAATTTGCTGACATCATTTTGCCCGCTCTCTCGTTGGCCCCTTGCCTTCCTCACTATCTTACTTTCTTGGCTCCACCGACCTTCTCTCAGGGCTTGCTCCTTCTCTACCCTATCCTTCCACCTACCCTTCCCATTATCCTCTCCCTCCACTTCCCAATTTATTCCTGTCCTTACACTCATGTGGACACTGTCTACCATTTCCCCATCCCATCTCTGTTGGCCCACCTCCTCTGCGTCACTACACCCTGATCAAGGGTTCTCCCCATGTTGCTCGTCTTTTTCTAGTATCTTCACTAGGTTCTTCATTTCCTCCATTTTTTATAGCTCTTCCACTTTTATATCTAAGTTTATGCCCTTTTGGCGCCATCCCCAATTTGCTGGATTGTTTGCTGCCACGTTGCCCATCCTTCGAACATGTGTTGGGATGATGTATCCTATTTTTCGAATTAGCTTTTTGATCTCTTGGACCAGCCAAGCAGTTCTCTAGCTTTGGCTGATCTTTTCCCACTATGTTGCTTGCTATAGCTTATTCACCATTTTGATTGCCATTTTTGAATCTACTTCTACATGTAGTTTTTGGAATTTTTCGCTTATCGCTATTTCCAGTCCACTTTTCAGAGCATGAAGCTCTAATTCATTATTGGTCGCATTGCCAAAGTCCATAGCATAGACTCGAAGTGCTTCCCCTTGTCGTCTCTCAATAATCCTCCTTTCCCTCGCTCCCAAGGGTTCCCTTTTGTAGCCCCATCGAAATGAAGTTTGATGAATTCTTTCTAAGGCATTTTATAGTGATTTTCCTCCTCTCCATTAAAGGTATGGTGCTTCCATGAAGACGTGTTTAGCATACTAGTTTTCAAGTTCAGGCTTTTCATAATCCTCTCTTCCTGTGGGTTAATTTTCCAATCTTCCTCTTACCATTTCTCTGCCAGTATTGTCTCTAATATGTTCTAGGTTATCTGGTTCCATTTTTCTTCTTCTATTCATCTTTCTTTTTTGAAGATCAGTTTGTTTCGTTCCTTCCATATTTCCCACAGGATAAACCCTAGTTAAATTCTCCAAGCTCGGTTCAAGATTGTATTTTGGTAAGACTTTTTCCGCAAATTATCTATTGTTGTCTTCATGTTATTTAGATTCCTGTCACTAACTCCAAAGAGTTTATTATGTTGTTTCCACAGGTTATCACTATATCTAGATATATTGGTCATGTGCTCCATTATCTCCACCTATTCTCAACATAAGTAGCATATCGAGGGTCCTTGCAGCCCTTTTTTTGCAGTTGGTCCCATGTAAGTGCAAGGTCATGGTGCAAGATCCACATGAAGAAAGAGACATTCGACCATGTCTTTTCCTGCCATATGTTTTCCTAGGTATTGGTCTCTTGATGCCTAGGATGTTTTTCTTGTAGTTGGTAACCCTCTTTAATTATGAACATTCCTTTGATCTTGCAACCCCATATTAGTATGTCTGGCCCTTCTTTGTTTTCTATTTTCCTGGTTGAAATTTCATTTTCTTATAGCTTCCACTGGGATGTTTCTAGTGCATCTGGCTAGTCCTTTTTTTGTTTCCACTTTCTCTAGTATTCTCCAAGATCCATGCACCAAAATATTTCAACTGTTTTTCCCCATCGAGGTTAGTATATTGGTGTACTTATTCTAGCTAGGGATTTTTTCTTAGTTTTCTCTCTGTTGTCATGCTTCTTTCCTGAAATTAGTTTTGTCGCCTCCTCTGATTTCCCAGAAATTGTGATTGTTGATCAAATTTTTGTTGTTTTCAGCTAGGTTCCATATTGCTAAACCTTTCTTGTTGTCTTGGAGTCTCAGTTTTCCTTATAGAGACCTAGGCATGTCATACTTCCTTTCCCATAGCTGTTTCCATAGGTCTACCCCTCCCTAGATCCATCTCCACTATAACTTTGCCGCCATAACCTGATTCATTATATAGGGATCTTAGAGTCCCAGGCCTCTTTCTTTTATGGTTTACTGAGCTAGTTCCATGATAGAAGTACCCATTTTTTTTTCGTTCTAGGCCCTGCCCATAAAAGCTTTTTGAAGATGTCTATCATCTTTTGGCATACTTTCTTAGGAGTCGATTGATTGGTGAGTTGGTATCGGGATAGATTGTAATACTGATCTTAGTAATATTACGCGACTTGGCATATTCAATGTTTTGAATATCTAGTTCTGGATCTTTCTTTGGATTTTCCCCAATAGGGGTTTCTAGTTGGCCACTCTATTCTACTAATCATTTAGCTGGATGGGTAAGTATTTTGTGGGGAAATTTCCTATTCTGAATCCCATTACTCTTGTTAAGAAGGCTTGTGAGGGTGTTGTTGTGTTGAAGAAAAATATATCATACCTATATTTGTTTATTTCCGTCACTGAAGCGCTAGTGAAGTTTGTGAGAATTTCCATAATTTTCCTAGCTTCCTTGAGTGATGCCTGTCCATACATCATTATGTCGTCTAGAAATTGTTGGTGTGTTAATGGTAGGTCATTCGCCCATAGTCTAAGGCCAGTATGTTGTTCACTTTTGAATTTCTCCTTTATGTACCTTCCAAGGCCTTCTACTACCGAGATAAAGAAGAAAGGAGAAAGTGGGTCACCATGCCTGAGCCCTCGGGTTGCTTTAAATGCCTCTGTGGGAGATCCGTTGAGCATAATTGACAAAACTAGGTTTGTTACCATCAACATTATCCATATTATCCATCTTGCATCAAAGCCAAATGCCTTCAATATTCCTTGTAGATAATCCCAATTCAGTTAATAATAGGCTTTTTCCAAGTCTAATTTAACCAGCATTCCTTTGGCTTTTTATTTTTTTAGTGAGTGAATTGCCTCCTACGTCACCCCTATGCCATCTGTTATTTTTCTTCCTTTGACAAACCCTGTCTGTTCCTAAGATATCAACCCAAGTAGTATAGGTTTTAAGCAGTTTACCATAATTGTAGCCATAATTTTGTATATGACATTATAGTGTGTTATTGGTTAGAACCCTTGCAGTTCTTCCAAATGCTCTGTCTTCAGGATCAAGGCCAGAAATGTGGAATTCAGGGTCGGGTGCATTGTTTTGGTGCGCCTGGACTTCTCCACTAGTTTCACTATGACTTCACCTAGGAATGGCCATGTTTCCTGGAAGAATTTGGTTGTGAATCCATCTGGCCCTGGTGCTTCGTTCCTCGCCATATTCCTAATTACATCTTCTACCTCGGATTTGGATATTTCTCTTAATACAACCATTTTCTTGTCTTTGCTCACTAGGTTGGGGATGTGTTGTGTGATTTTGTTTATATTCTCCTCCCTTCTTATGTTTGGTTCTGTCAAGATCCCTTTGAAGTGCTATATTATCAGATTCTCCATTTCTTCCTTTTGGGTGAGACGATTGCCTTGCTGATCCATTAAGGAGAAGATCATGTTCTGTTGCCTATGATAGATCATTGCTTTGTGGAAAAACCTTGTGTCTCTTTCTCCTTCCCTTAACCATTGGATTCTTTATTTCTGTTTCCATAGTATTTCTTCTTGTTGTCTTCTTTCTTCCAATTTATTAATCAGCTGCCCTTCCTCCTCTGCTAGCCCTTCACTTCTACCTTCATTGATTATTTGTTGTTGTACTTTCTTCATCTTAATTTGGATTAACTCATGCTCCTTCTATATGTTGTTGAATTCTTCCTTATTCCACGTCTTTATTTTTCCTTTTAGATCTTTAGTTTGAGTTGAAAGGTGTCCATCAGGTTTCTCCCTACTATCTCATTCTCATTCCACCATTCCTTCATTTTTCTATTAAGGCCGATTCTCTTAACCAAAATTCCTCAAACCCAAACAGTTTGTTTTGGTTTCATTAATTCATTTCTACTTCGAGTTTAATAGGCCAGTGGTCTGACCCTAGACATGGAAGTATTGATGCTTCATAGAATATATCTTTGCCAATGAAGTGTTTTGTTGCCAAGAATTTGTCCAATCAAGAGCCTATTTGTCTTCTCCCTCCCCATCTATCGTTCCACGTATATTTTCCATTTATAGTTGGGATGTCCACCAATTTTAGTTCTTCATGTAGATCTCTGAATTTGTCCATTTTTGGCTCTTCTCTTTGCAATCCCCCTCTTTTCTCCTATATTGATGTTATTAAATTGAAGTCCCCTACTACCAGCCAAAGTTTTTCTTTATGGAGCTGGATAAGCTTCTTTATTTGCTAGAGGAAATTTTCTTTTTTCACTGGAATGTGAGGGCCATATACTGCAAGGACTAGGAACCATTCTCTGTTTCCTATTAGGCGAAACCGCCCCATGAGGATTCTCTTCATACCTACCCAGTAGTCCACTATGATCTCTCTTTGGTTCCATAGTGTTGTTATACCTCCTGTGCTACCTCCCGCATCTAAGGTCATGCATTCATACCTTGGTTTTATTTTACTTAATATATCTTCCATTCGCCCTCCTGTAATTTTTGTTTCTTGTAGCAGCATGAGTTGAGGTTTTTATTTTCTAAGTCTCTAAGTTAAATGTCTCTGCTTTCCTCTACTCTGGAGGCCTCTTATATTCCAGGATGTAATTATCATTGGGTTACTTTGTTTATTTTTTGGTATACCCCGTTGATAGTGGTACCACCCTCCTTGTATTCACCAACATTTATCCCATAATCTGTATAGATTCCTGTAGGTTTCTTTGACCTCTTTTCTTTCCTCCTTTCATTTTATTTGAGTATTCTTGGGAGCTTTCCTGATGCATCCCCAATTGTTCTACCATCTCCACCTGTCCCTGCCCCTACTTAGATTGATATTGCTAGAATGTTTCTTTGTATAATATTTTTTTGTCTTCTGGAATAAATATTTCATCTAGATGTCTCCATTCATTTAACAGTTTCCTCAACACCTCTTCTTCCATGCTTAATTCTTCTCCCTTTTTTGTATCAATTTCCATTGTGGTGTTTTCCATCTTCTCTCTGCCTTCCTTCTCATCCTTCTCTGTCGGCTCTCTTTGGGCTTTTCTCTTAGGGTTTAGCTTGCCTTAACTCGAACTCCTTTCCTTTCCTTTTTCCTGATAGTCCATAGTTTGGACCTCATTATCTTCTTCTTCTCCCTCTAGCACTTCAAGGCTATTTATTCTCCTTGGCTGAGCTTGATATTCTATTTTCCCTGTTGGTTTTCTCTCTTGCTTATTTGTGTTCTCTCTTGCTTGTTTTTCAATTCTTGAAACCATTCCTTATCTTCTTTATTTTTCCTCTATTGTTTGTTCATGTTTTCTCCCTCTTCTAGGTTCATTGGGCACGAATAACCTGACCCAAACCATGGCTGCCAGGAATTTTTCCTTGTCTGGGTCATAGCATTCTTCCCAATATCTCATAAACAATCCAACATTATAATAAAGTAAGGACCATTTTCAAATACTTTTTCTTTGTCTTGCGGGTTCAAGAATATTATCGTGAAGAAGCCTCTAGCTCCTAGCTTCAGCTCAATATGACCTCAGGACTACCATTTTTGCTAAATCCATTTAGTGAGGTCCTTTTCTTTTGGCCATACTCCGATGAACTTACATATTAGCGCATGGTATTTCATGTAACTTCGGTATCGCTCAAGTTTGTTCATCAGAATGATGAATCTCAATTTCTCTGTCGCACATGGTAAACATTTACCTCTGCTGCCTGCCTGCCATCTCGCCCCGAGGACAAGTTCTGACATTTTGTTTGTATCTCCTGCTTGTTTCGGATTACTTGTATTCTAGCTGGAATCCCCTGCTACCACGTCTCGATAGGATGGGATCTCTCCCCCACTTTCCACCTGTCATTCCAATCTGGTTCTCGGCCTCCTCATTTGTAGCTTTTCAGAAGTCTTCAGGTCTTTTGGAAATGAAATTCAGTTTAGCTCATGGCTACCTCACCATTAGGGTTGAAAAGCTCTCAACCATCCTTGCAATACAACATATTACTTCATTAAATACATGTTACAATAACTTTCTGGAATGTATATTTGGAGGAGAATGTCTAGATGTCTCAAATAAAACAGTTTATTGTGCGGGTTCAAAAGCATAAAGTATATAATCCCATGGCCTAATGATGCCACCTTGTTCATGATATGAAAGTATAACTAAGTATCTTTTCAACATCGATTTTATGCACATTAAGATTGATGATGAAACTGTTCCTGTCAAGAAAGTTCACAAAGTTGTTGTATATCTTTTGGCATATGTAAATTATATTTTAATTTAATAATAAAGAATAATGAAAAATGTATCATAGCATGATGGATTTAGGATGATAAACATGGGGCATATTCATTACTACTGGGACATCTATGTAACTTGGAACATACTGTATATTTTCGTCCCCCGAAATAAGTATATTACAAAGTTGTTGAATAAATTTAGCACGTTTATTTTATTATTCTCTATAATCCAATGGAGTAAAATTTGAGGCTAAAGTTAAAATAAGAGAATAAATTTGAGGATGTAACTAAATATAGATAGCTTGTGGAGAGTATCATATGCCTTACTGGTACAAGGTTATATATTTCATTTGCGAATTGGATCCTTTCTAGGTTCATCCAAAAATCTTATGTGTGACATTTATGTGCTATAAAACAAGTTATAAGGTACTTAGGAACTCAAGGCTTTGGATACTCTAAGGTGGGGTAATTCAAACTAGTTGGATATATCGATTTAGAATTTTATGGGAATAAGAACAATGGACTCTCTACTTTAGATCGTGAGTCCTTAATCAGTTGCTATCTCTTAGAGATCGAGGAAAAAAAATCTTCTAATAGATTTGACTATAGAGGAAAATAATATTTTTATTTCAGATGCAATAATGTATATTATGTGGCTTAGGAAGACACTAAAGGATAATTTGTAGAAAATATAGGTGAATGTCAGTCTATATTTTATGGACATCCTTAAGTAATCAAGTCGGACAAGAATATTACATTTTGTGATCAAACCAAGCACATCAACATGAAGTATGATATTGTTTGAAAACATGTAGAAACCAAGACTATTCATTTGATACATTCTCCCAAAAGTGAGAAAATTACATCCATCTTCACCAAAGTGTTGGGAAGAGAAAGTTTGAAAATTTAAGAAAGATTAAATCACTCACAAGCACCCTTTTGAATTAATGGGGAGAATGTTAGACACATAGTCCTAGGGATTGTGGTCTATTGTAAACATTATTATTTTTAATTTAGGAGAAATATCAACACCTATTGATGAATAAGATTCATCACGAAGATGAAACCAAATGTCATATCTTAATGTATTTTTATGTCAATCACATTAGTTTAATTAATTTAAACCTAGCGTTATTAAAGGATTAGTATTTTCGAATAGGTATAACATACAATTTTTTTCTAGGTGTTCATTAATATTATGATGTAAAATCAGAAGTAGACTCGAGAATGTAATATGTTTTCAAATTTATATGAAGATATGTTCTTATTCTATCTATTGTAGCTAGTGATGTGTGTTATATGGTAAATGAAAGGATAATTATATAAAATATTATTGTTACATCCAGAACATAAATGTTATTCATGAAATAAAAACAAAAAAAAAACAAAAACAAATACATAATATATGAACAACGAAAAAGTGGAGAAAGGTTTGTTCTCAAGTTGTTGTTCTAAATCTTATGCTTTCTATCCCAAAGGAAATGTTTCAAACAAAAATGAAAATGCAATTCCATATATAAATGCCTATAACAAAAAGATGCAAACTTGTAGTGGTCTTGATTCAACAAAATAAGCACCAAAATTGGGTGTTATATCAACTCACCAAACCCATTCTTTTCCTCAATATTATTTTCCTCACAAAATTCCAATAGAAAATTCCTTCCTACGAAATAATCCATTCCCTATTATTTCTTTTCTCTTATCCACCTTATGATTTATTGAACATCCTTCCTAGTAGTTATGATTTCTAGTACAATTACATTCTTTTAGCTTCCTTTAATCTCCCTAAAGGGTATTTTATGTTTGAAACGATTGTTATTTAACAATAGACAATTATCTTTATTTTGAAAGGTAGTAGGATCATATTAAGTTTTTGTTGATTTTTTATTATATTTGTAAAAGATTTGAATGCATTGTGCTTAACATTAACTTCAACTCAACCATTTGTTATTGTGAAAATAGATTGGTTTGCTCATAGAAATCACGTTCTCAAATCTTGTCATTAGTTTCATTTAAGAAAATAACTTTACCACCATTTTATTAGAATAATAATTTTTAAATAATAATGAATAAAGCACATTCATATTAATATATAAAATAATTTTTATATATTTTGATTTTCCCATGAAAAAAATATACTTAAAATTATTGAGCTTACTTGGAATGAAAATATCAAATCAACTAAACCCAAGTGTTGTAACAGTTGGTCAAGTCACAATCATGAAGGAATCTTTGCCATCATAGCACCTTTTTTATCATTTTCCATAATTAAACCGACAAAAATGATCCTTTCAAATAGATCTACTTCGTACAAATATTTTCTGAACATGTTAGCCATCAATCTTTAAAAATCATAAACCATATAAAATTTTATTATTTACTTCGTTCAATTAAAATAAAACATTATGAATGCTAACCATATAATATAAATAATATTGCAAAAAAAACGATAATACATTCAAATTATATATATAAAGTTCATTTCAAAGTTTAATAATACTAAGACTTCTGAGGAAAAATATTTAGTTAAACATAACGTAGTGAAATCTCATTGACGTTGGCAAGTTTTAAAAAGCTAGATGACACATGGTTTTTTATAAAAATAAAAATAAATCATTTATCTCTAAATTGAACTTTAAACTTTATGAAAATTCCAATCAAATACGAACTTCGCTAAGAACCTATACTACAAGCACTAGAGCTTCCTAATTTAATTCCACTTCCATGCTAGCAAAGGAGTCCCAATGAAATTATAATAGTATATATGCAAGTGAAATCCACGTCAAAAAAATTTATAATACTAAATGTGCAAGTGAAATCGATGTCTAGGACCTCGGGCTTTGAAGTGACTATGACATCATGGATTTCCTCCATTTCAATGGATGCTATAGTTGCTTTAAATTAACCTTGAGTCATGATGGATTTCAAACCTCCACATGAATAAGATACAAATACATTAAAAATTTAGTGCTTCACACCACCCCAAACATTTTTTTTGAATGGTGGCGCCTATCAGAATGAGTTTTATACTACATGTATCACTCAAAAGCTTAACCTAAATATGGGAAATGTAGGGTGGAAAATGCATGGAGGGAAGGAGAGAGATTTTCGATTTTCATTTATTTTAATTTTGACCAGGTATTTTAATGGCTAATGTTAAAGCTTATTGTTTAAGGTAGGGTTATATTAACAAACAAAATAGCTTTTGTGCATTGGGAAATTAGTTGTTTGTTTTTATTTATAGATATATAAATTCAATTAATATAATTTTATACCAATACACTTCACACTATTAAAGAAAAATGAGGATGGTGCTGATAAGAATGAGGTTTTAACTACATGTATTACTTAAAATATTAATTTAAATATAGAAATGTATGCATAAAAGGAGATGTATCACTCAAAAGACTAACTTAAATATGAGAAACATATTGATAGGAGGAGAGAAATCCACATCGATGACACTCAAAAGCTTAACTCAAATATGGGAAATGCATGGGAGGAGGAGAGAAATCCACATGAATGTTATGCAAAGAGGAATAATACCTTTTAAAAAAACAAGAATTTGTCTCAGTTTCCAACTATATGAGAAATGCATGGAGAAAAGGAGAGAAATCCACATAAATGACATGCAAAGGCGAGAACCATAATTTGTCTCAGTTTCCAACTATCTTAAGCTTAACTCAAATACGGGAAAGGAAATGTGTGGAGGGAGGGTAGAAATCCCCATAGATAACACGCAAAGAGGAATTTTTTAAGAAAATAAAAAAGTGTCTCAGTTTCTAACTATCTTAACATTTCGCTAAGTTATTTGTATATTTTCAATTAAAAAGAATTGTTACTAATTATTATTTTTTGGTAGATAAGCACCCACAGGGAATTTGAACCAGTAACCTATCACAAGGAGTGCCTTAACAATGTACCCATTCACCCTCAATCCAAAGCCCCAGGAGCAAGCTCTTACCAATTAAATTTTCCAATATAATTTATATAAAATAATTATTATTTTATTTTTCTACTAAATAAATTAATATTTAACCTCAAATATATGAATATTTTTAATTTAAAAAACAACCTCAGTGGAAAATTAAATTTTCCCATCATAACATACTTAGTACTTTTCACTATTATATTTAATCTATTTATCTCATTTTCCCATCAATAAAATAATATTTAACTACACATTTTAATATTTTCAAGTTAAAAAGAAAGCTCTCGCAAATTAAATTTTCCTTATCATAGCATACTTGGTGCCTTTCACCATGAGATTTAATCGATTTAAACTTAACTCAAGGTTACCATGTGACTTTTCCAAAGAAACTCACATAAATTAAATTATATTTTATTTTTACTTTTTTAATTACATTTAATAATATTAAGTAATATGAATTTGGAGTATGATTAAAAAAAAATTGGTTGGTTAAGAGCTATTTTTCTCGGGACATGACTAAACAAGTTTAATGGTGCAAGATCTAGAAGTATTTTGTAAGTTAATGGCCCGAGATCCAAAAGCATATTGTAAAAGTAAAAGCCTGCCTCATTACAGATCACCAACAAGTTATTCCACATGACATAGTTTTCCTCAGACAACAATAATGAATTAACCTACCTTCACAAATTATTACAGATAACTGTCATAAATATCCTCACTGCTAATTTAACAACTAAATTATAATAAATTTTCCCTCTTCTAAAAAAATGTTTATGTAACAATATATTTGAAATTGAATTTCAAACCAATAAAATCTCATGTTCAAACCTATAACAATTTATTTGGAATTGAATTTCAAACCAATAAAATCTCATGCTCCAACCGTCGAAATATCCCTCTGAGTGTTGTTCCGAAAAAGAAAATTTATTAAAGTGATAAAAACAGTTAAAATCATACAATCACATAAACACAATTATATTAAGCACAAATGGTGTATGTGCAAAGACACTCACACACAGATTACATTCAGGTCACTGTATTAAATAGAGTTTTTGAGATCCAACTTATTCCTAATTTAGAGAGAGTGGTTGATAGAATTTCTCATCCATCACAAACCAATTTCTCAAATATGGAATGTAAACATTAATTCCAACATCCCCCCTTAATGATTACATTACATGAAAATAACAAATAATCAAGCTTATCAGTAGATGCTCCATCAAGTTGCCTCGTAACCCTCAGAAAGGTGTAGTTGGCAAGTTGGATTCCCGAGTTCCCTTCCTCAACTCCCGAATCAAGGACCTCCCGAAGTCAATTACTGGACAGCATCCCAATCTGTCGCATAACCTCATTAGGAAACCACTTCCATGTCTACCACTAACGAGGGATCCTTCCCTAGATCTGCAACTGCCATACTATCTGGACAAGCATCCATATTGAGCCTTACTACTACTTGATCTTTAAGTACTGGCATCAGAGACATAGTTGAACTACTGGTTATTTTTAAAAGGTGAACATTGTAGCTGCAATAAAGAACACCATAGAAATAGCCACCCAAAAATGAGGAAGTGTGTCCCAAATGGCTTCATCAGTCATGTTTTCATCATCACTTGGCATCAAAGCCCTACACATCCTAAAATTATCGACAAGGACAATAGTTTCAAACAGTAGAAGTGGTACAAACACAACCTTCAAATTCACCACCAGTATGCCATACCCTTATCGACTATCAAGATATGTGCAAAGAAGCAATTCAAATGCAATGAGAAGTGGGACAACAACAACAGTATGACAAGGTGCCCAATGTCGATCATGAGCTGTAAACACTATCAGTATGCAATTATGATGCACATATTTCATGCATAGAACACTGCTTCTACAGCACTGCCTCAAGATCCACACCAATGTTTCACGGATCTTCCAAGCTTCCTGGTCTTGGACTCGTTCTTCTCCACCTTAGATTGTTGATGGGACACGAGATCAGCTCACAATATGATCCACACAAAGCCAAACCCTTGGCCCTCACTATGCAGTGGCCACACCATGCCTCTAGTGCACCAGATCTGATGCGTGTAAGGAGACACAGATCTTTAACAAATGCTGGCATATAATAAACTGAATTGAAATAACTTTGAGGACATAAAACTACACTATTTATTTATATAGACGTCAAAGAATTTCATCAAAAACGCGGAAATCTCGGTATCTTAAACAACTCCAGAATTTAATGGACATTGTAGTCTACAATCATCTGTCCACATATTCAAGGCTCTCGGGACTAAATTGCACACCCTCAAAAGACGCAAAAAAAACTTTAAACTTCAAACAAAAAAAAAGGCCTTTAGAAGACTTGGAAGACTCCACGCTCATCACACCAGATATGTTCTGATGTGCGGATTCACTAACAAACAACCTCTTAGATAGATCTTTACTATCTCGTAGCCCTTTTCCTCTCCCCTGCATTCGTCCTTTCTTTGCCTTTAGTTTTCAGCTATGACGGATTTTGGTATTGTAGTCCAACCAGCGTCGCTGGCACCATTATCATTATAGTCATCCAAAAGATGAAGGGTATCATTGAGATGGAGGGAAAAAATCAATGATCTCATTTAACAGGCCCTGAGTGCATCCTCATAGCCCTTCCAAAAAAACTGATTCCTCCATGATCTCGTAGCTACAGGCGATAATGACTCCCTGACAAGAAGAGTCAGATCAACAGATGCACCTCCTCACAACACATGTTCAGATCTAGCTCCGATACCATGATAAAAACAGTTAAAATCATACAATCACAGAAACACAATTATATTAAGAACAAATGGTGTATGTGCAAAGACACTCACACACAGATTACATTCAGGTCACTGTATTAAATAGAGTTTTTGAGATCCAACTTATTCCTAATTTAGAGAGAGTGGTTGAGAGAATTTCTCAACCATCACAAACCAATTTCTCAAATATGGAATGTAAGCATTAATTCCAACATAAAGGGGAATAAGAGCATCTGTATATTCCATTAAAATTACACTAGAATCGAAATATGATTAATCAGATCCTCTATTAATCCAAATATAAAATTAGACTCTCTTCGAAGTATTCTCACAGGTGAAGTTATCTCGTTTGCACTTGATGTCTTGAGTAAGGAGCCACGTAGAGATCAGCAGAGTTCCCACAACGAATGTCGAATGGTTCAGAAATTAAAACCATATCTTGAAAGTACATTA
Source organism: Pinus taeda (assembly GCA_000404065.3). NCBI lineage: Eukaryota > Viridiplantae > Streptophyta > Pinopsida > Pinales > Pinaceae > Pinus > Pinus taeda. Next base: position 64,446 of record APFE031645618.1, on the reverse strand, counting down.
CAGGGTAGATGCAGCAGGGCCCTCTAATACTTCCCTTGGAAAAAGAAAAAGCCAACACCGAGTGGAGTCGACTGTGTCTGAAACACCTCTTGTTTATTGAGAAAGTGTGTGATCTGTTTTTCCCAATGTATTATCTTTATTGAATGTGTGTTAAAAGTTGTAGGTTCAATAATACATTACTTCAATGAAGTATCCTAGGTTTTTTATTCTATGTTCTATACCTTCGTGAGGAGCAATGAAACAAAATAGGTGCAGGGATTTGAAATTAGCTCTTATTGGGATACGCAAATAACGATAAAGGCATATTATATTTAAAATAAAGTAAAGAAAAAGTGGATTTTTTCAATCATTTGGTTTTGATTTCATTAAAGATGATAGACTATTAGGTGATAACATGATATTTTATAAATTTATTCTTGTAGATATGTATTATAAGTTGGGTAATCAAATTCAACATTTTAAATAGAGGGTTCGTATCTTGGATTAGTTTATGGAAATTTTTTTGAAGTGTAGTCTATACATTATGTAGAAGATGTAGCCACTTCATCAAAGTATGAGGTTTAATTGCATGATGTGATTAAGAGGATAGGAATGTTGTTGGTAGTTGACAACTAATTAATGTAAATTTGGGTAAATTGTATTATTTATTGACAAGTTGGTTTCATATCGAATTAGCAGTTATGTAATGAAGACTTATATATAAAACTAATGAATGCCCGAACTATTGTATGGAGAATCATTTATTGATTAAATAGAGACTCCAATCCTTTGCCACGTGGATGTTTCCTTGACATCCTGTCAAGGTTTTACCACGTTAACCCTGTGTTATTACTTGTGCGTTTGCATTCAGTTTTCATGTCAGTTACATCATTTTCTTGGTTAATCTATAACTGTAAATACCTTCTTTCTTTCTTGATCAGTAACTCATCTAACTAGAAATGGTATCAGAGCCAGTTGAGTTGAGTTTGTTTTTGTGCTAGTGTGAAATGTGTATGAAAGAAAAGGCTGCGAGGTCATTTTTTACCTCTGCATGCTGGAGCAGAGAGGGACCCGTTTAGAGTTGAGCTTCGTGGTGGAAAATGCTTCATGGCCATTTTTTAACTCTACGTGCTGGAGCAGAGAGGGACTCGTTCAGAGTTGAGCCTGCATGGTCATTTTTGGAGTAAATTGTGAGATTACCAGAGGAAGCCATCGAGGGTTGAGTGCTGCATACCCATCAGAGGAGAAGATCCTGCTTTGCCTCTGTGTGCTCAAGTGTTGGATCAGAGCTTGTATCATCTCTGCCCTCTGTGTGAAGACCAAACCCTTTGCCCTCTGTGTGTGTTGTCTGCATGGACTGAGGAGGTCGTCACTGTCGGTTCAGCCACTGCTGCACTTTGTAAACTGTGAGGAGGGAGGCATGCCCCTGTCCAAAGCCCCGTGGAGCTGTTGCTGGTTTGGAGGGCTACATGTTGGAGAATCAGCCTCTGCGTGCCAAAGTTGTGGTCGACCTGTGTGCTGGTCTACATGGATTGGCGAGGAACTTGCCTCTGTCATTGCTGGAAACCTTGTGTTGTTTTTATCTGAGAAAAAAGGAAGAACCTTGAATCTGCTGCCACCGCTTATCAGAAAAAGAAGTTGCCGAGTGAAAAGATGAATGAAGTATGCAGCGTCCCACTACTGGTTGAAAGAATCACGTTGCCACTATTGAAAGAACCATGCTGCGTGCCAGTTTGATTAGTAGAAAGCCTGTCTGAGTCAGTTGAAGTTGAGAGCGTCCAAAAGAAAAGAACCGTTGGTTTCAATAAAGTCGGGTAATTTTTTATTTTTTTTTAAGGGTTTCTCTCTAGTTAAGGAAACGGGGAAATTTTTAGATTCTGGATAGTAACAGAATATTTGAACAAAGTTTTCTGAAGGGGATCAAATTCAAATTTTATTTTATAAACAGGCTCAAATTCTTTAAGGTTTAAAATTGTAGAAAGGATTTCTTTATTAAATAAAAGGGCTCAGGTTTTTTGAAGAGGAAACCAGAAATTGAAGAAACCCTAAATTCTTATTTTTTTTTAGAAACCTAGTTAATAGAAGAAAATTAGAAAGAAATGGCCAAGATGTCGAATGTAAAATTTGAGGTGGAGAAATTCACCGGCAAGAGCAATTTTACTCTTTGGAAACTAAAAGTTAGGGACTTGTTGGTGCAATAAGGGTTGCACAAGGCATTGGATGGGGCAAATAAGAAGCTTGCAACCATGACTGATTCAGAATGTGTGGACTTGGATGCCCAAGCTCTCAGTATCATTAGGTTATGCCTCGCGAATGAAGTTCTCTTCAACATTGTTCAAGAGAGTACAACTTCAGGTTTATGGGAAAAACTAGAAAAACTATATATGACAAAGTCGTTAACCAATAAAATCTATCTGAAAAGATAATTGTACAGTCTCCGGATGAAGGAGGGTGCAAAATTTGCAGAAATTTTGAATGATTTTAATACACTTATATGCCAATTAACAGATATGGAAGTTAAAATTCAAGAAAAAGACAAAGTTATAACCTTGCTATGTTCTCTGCCTGAATCATGGGATCACTTCGTAACTTCAATTATTTTGAGCACCGTTGATTCTTTGAAATTTGAATTAGTTGTGGGAGCTCTCTTGTCTAAAGAAGTATGAAGGAAATCCAGTATTGAAACAGTTGCATCAAAAGCCATGATAGCTAGAGGACGGTCAAAGGAAAGAGGAGAAAAAGGAGGGGGTCTTCTAGATCTAAATCAAAGGGAAAGAAGTGTAAGGCAAAATATTGGCACTGCAATAAAATTGGACACCTGAAGAAAGACTGTTGGAAACGAAAAGAATCTGATAACCTGAAGAAGGAAGCAAATCAGGTTGATTTAGGTATGATATACAAAGTTTTATCTGCTGAAGAATTATGTGTGATAGATGAAACTTCACATATATCTAATGTCTCTCAGGGTTTAGAAAGTTCGTTGTTAGACTCTAGTTGTGCTTCTCATCACATGTGTCCACACATAAATTGGTTTACTTTGTATGAAAATGTAAATGGTAGTTCTGTGTTTATTGGTAATAATGTAACATGTCAGACTGTTGGGATGGGAAATATCAGGATTAAAATGTATGATAACACAGTTAGAACAATAACTAGTGTTAGACATGTACCTGATTTGAAGAAAAATTTTATTTCTTTAGGAGTGTTGGATTCGGATGGTTATAAGTTTACAGGTCAAAATGACATGCTAAAAGTCTTTAAAGGTGCCCTAGTTGTTATGAAAGCAGAAAAGGTCGAAAATCTTTACAGACTCAAAGGAAGTACTCAGATCATTGAAGCAACGATTGTGTTAGAAAAAGAAGAAGCAGGTACTCACCTATTGCATCAACGATTGGGGCACATGAGCGAGAAAGGCCTTTAGATACTAATGAAACGTAAATCGCTTCCCGATCTGAAATCTTTGAAGTTGGATTTATGTAAACATTGTGTGTATGGAAAACAGTGTAAACAGAGATTTTAAACTGGAAATCATAATAGTAAAGATATTTTAGACTATATTCATTTTGATCTATGGGGACCATCTCCTATTGTATCATATGGGGGTGGTCTATATTTTTTAATGTTTATTGATACTTTCTCCTGTAAAGTTTGGGTCTTTATGATAAAAAAGAAAGTTGATGTATTCAATTTATTTAAATAATTTAAAGCAATGGTAGAGAAAAGAACAGGCGAATCAATTAAATGTTTGAGAACTAACAATGGTGGTGAATTCACTTCAATAGAATTTGAACAATACTGTAAGATGAAGGAATTGTTAGACACAAAACTGTTGTTTATACTCCTCAGCAAAATGGTGTTGCTGAACGTATGAATCAGGCCCTTATGGAAAGAGCTAGAAGCATGATCAACAATGCTAACTTTCAAAAGGAGTTGTGGGAAGAAACAATATCCATTGCTTGTTATTTAGTTAATAGATCACTTTTAGTAGCAATTAATTGTAAAATCCTTGAAGAGGTTTGGACAGGTCAGTCTTGTGATTATTCACATTTAAAGATATTTAGCTTTGATGCTTACTCTTTTATTCCTAAAAATCAGCGTTCAAAATTAGATCCAAAATCGAAATGTTATGTGTTTTTTGGATATGACTATGCAGTGAAAGGATACAAGTTGTGGGATCCTACATCGCGGAAGATAGTCATTAGTAAAGATGTAAAATTGTATGAATCTTCTCTTTTAAAATCAAATGTTGAAAGAATTGAACAAGAACGGATATCGCCAAATCAACAAGTTCAGTTGGAGGCTACACCTTTCGGTGACAGTCAAAAGGAAGAAGAGAATTCTAGAGAAAAGGTGTTGAAGATACCAAGGAAACTGTTGAAGTTTCTGAACCAATTCAAGTTTTTGAACTAGTTCAGCAGCCAGTCACTGTAAGAAGGTCTACAAGGGAAATAAAAACTCCCAAAAGGTATGAAGATTTTGCTTCATCTTTTGCTTTGATTACTGAAGATGGGGACCCTTCTTGTTATCAGGAAGCAGTAGATGATATGGATAGAGAAAAATGGAAAAAGGATATGTAAGAAGAAATGCATTCCTTAGCCAAGAACAATACCTAGGATCTTGTAGAAATTCTTGAAGGGAGAAGTGTTGTTGGATGCAAAGAGGTCTTCAAACTGAAACAAAAAGTTGATGGAAGTATTGAATGGTATAAGGCGAGACTCATAGCAAAACGGTATTCTCAGGTTGAAGGTATCTACTTTCATGATATTTTCACACCAGTTGTAAAACTTGTTTCTATTTGTACTATGTTGGCACTAACTGCATCACTTAACCTTAAGTTAGAATAGTTAGATGTTAAAACAACTTTTCTACATGGTGATTTGAATGAAGAGTTATATATGGAACAACCAGAAGGTTTTGTACAAGGTCACAACAAAACATTAGTTTGCAAGCTCAGGAAATCATTGTATGGTCTGAGGTAGTCTCCCAAACAATGATACAAGAAGTTTGATTCCTTCATGGCGAGACAAAACATTATTAGAAGTGAGTATGATCATTGTGTATACTTCAAAAGTTTCAATAGCATATTCATTGTCTTAGCTTTGTATGTTGACGATATGCTTATTGCAAGCGAAAGCATGGAAGAGATCAACAGGTTAAAGGCTCAGCTCTCTAGGACGTTCGATATGAAGGATCTTGGAGCAACAAAACATATCTTGGGCATGGAGATACACAGAGACAGGAAAAATGATAATATTTGGTTATCACAGCAGAAGTATGTGGAGGAAGTACTTGAAAAGTTCTATATGAACAATGTGAAACCTGTTAATGTTCCATTAGCTTCCCACTTTAGTTTTGAGTCCTAGAACTAATGAAGAAAAGAAATATATGTATCATGTACCATATGCAAATGCTTTAGGCAACTTAATGTATGCGATGGAATCTACAAGACCTAACATTTCACATGCAGTTGGAGTTCTCATCAGGTTCATGGCAAATCTAGGCGAAGAACATTGGCGAGCAGGGAAATGGGTGCTTCGATATCTAAGAGGGACAAGTGACCATTGCATCATCTTTAATGGTAGTGAAGGATCAGTCTGCAAATATGTAGACGCTGATTATGCAGGTGATTTGGACAAAATAAGATCTACTACAGGTTATGTCTAAACTCTTGCAGGTGGAGCAATTAATTGGATGTTAAAGCTTCAAGAAATAGTTGTGTTGTCCACTACCGAAGCAAAATATATAGCTGCTTCAAATGCCAGTAAAGAAGCAATCTCATTAGAGGGTCTACTTGATGAGATTGGAAGGATGCAGGAGAAAGTGAATGTACTTTGTAACAGTCAAAGTGTTATTCACTTGGCTACAAATCCTGCTTATCACAGTAGAACCATGCACATTGATGTAAGGCATCATTTTCTAAGACATGTGATCGATGGTGGAAAAGTAGCTCTTCAAAAGGTCCATAGGCAAGAGAATTGTGCAGACATATTCAAAAAGCTAGTTACAGTAGAGAAGCTGCGATGGTGTTTAGCTTCTCTTGGCTTGCAGAAAAGATGATGAATGGGCATGGGCAAGAGATTAGGAAAATTCTTGTCAAGGTGGAGTTTGTTGGTGGTTGACAACTAATTAATGTAAATTTGGGTAAATTGTATTAGTTATTGACAAGTTGGTTTCATATCAAATTAGTAGTTATGTAACGGAGGCTCATATATAAAACTGATGAATGCCTGAACTGTTGTATGGAGAATCATTTATTAATTAAATAGAGATTCCAATCCCTTGCCCCGTGGATGTTTCCTTGACACCCTGTCAAGGTTTTACCACGTAAATCCTGTGTTATTACTTGTGCGTTTGCATTTAGTGTTCCTGTCAGTTACATTCTTTTCTTGCTTAATCTATAACTATAAATGTCTTCTTTCTTTTTTGATCAGTAACTCATCTAACTACAAATGTTAAATTATGATGAGATGGAAACACTATATCAAAAATTTGAGTAATCTAAACCTCCTTTGAGGAATACATGGCTAGTGGTGATTGAAAATAAAGTACGTCGAAGGACTATGATACCATCATCAAGAATGGAGTGAGGAAGTTGGTGATCCTCTACTTAGAACCAAATCAATCAGTTTCAAGTGGGTCTCCAAGAACAAGTACAAATGTAATGGCTCACGTGAGAAGTAAAAGGGAAGGATTGTTGTTAAAAGATATGAATAGAAAGAAGGCATAGACTATGATGATACCTTTACCACAATACAAAATAAACTACTATTCATGATTTGTTAGTTTTGGAGGCAATAATTAGTGGAGGATTCATCAAATGAATGTGAAAACAGCTTTCTCGAATGGACATTTGAAAGAGAAAGTTTAGTTGTCTCAAATAGAAAGATTTATTATGAAGGTTCAAGAACCAAATGTATCCACGCTCATCAAGTATTTCTATGACCTAAGAAAAGTGCCTTATGCATGTGATGAAAATATAATTGATCATATTTTGAAGATTAATTTTAAGCAATTTAAGATTGATGCCATTACTTTTATTTTCAAGGAAGTTGACAAAATTGTTCTAGCATATGTGAATTATATTTTTCTTGATAGATAACAATGAAACGCATATTATAAACACAAATAAAGATTTGAAGAATGATTTTGAGATGACAAACATGGGACATATTCACTACTAAAGGGGTATTGAAATATGTCATAATCGAATGTATATATTCATCTCCAAAAATAAGAACATTGGAAAATTATCAAATAATTTTTGCATAATTTATTTTAATACTCTCTCTACACTAATGGAGTGATATTTGAAGCTAATATCAAAAGAAGGTAATAACTTTGAGGGTGGAACTAGATATAGATAGCTTGTGGGGATTCTTATATTCATTACAACTACAAGGTTATATATATCATCGATGATTGGGATGCTTTCTAGGTTTATCCAAAATCCTTATGAATGACATTTGTGTGCTACAAAAGGAGTTCTAAGGTACTTGAAAATATTTCAATACTTTTGATCCTATATCACGGAGGAATTCATAATATATAATATAATATTATATATATATATAATAATATATTTATATATATATTATATATATATATATATATATATATACTAATGGATATTCATTGTTAAGATACATCATGAGTTATGGATCAGTGCCTATTTGTTAAACATCATGCAAACAATTTATTCCAATTAATTCCACTACAAAGGAAAATAATGTAGTTATTGCAAAGGAAACAAAGGATATTGTGCGGCATAGGAACATACTAAAGGATTTATAGGAGAAAGAGGTGAGTGGTACTCTAGTTTTGATTGAATACACTTATATAGTTATGTTTTCTTAGAATCATAGATTCCATGATCGAACTAAGCACATCAACATGAAGTACACCATGAATTGAAAACATGTAGAGGCCGTAAACATTCGTCCAATACATTATTCCATTCATGAACATATCACATAAATCATCACGAAAGTGCTTGTAAAAAAAGTTTGAAAAGTTCTTAAGGATGACAATACTCACATTCACCCCTTGGATTAAGGTGGGGAATGATTATACCTAATCCTAGGGATTATGGTGTATTGTAAACAATATTACTATTTATATAGAAAAAATATAAAGAGTGATAGGTGAATAGAAATCATTATCAAAGATTAAACTAAACGTGAAGTCTCAATTTGTTTATATGTCACCCACATTATTTAAATTAATTCAAACCTAGAGTTATTCAAAGATATGAGTTTGGATTAGAAAATCCATCCATATTTTAGTTAGATATTCATTTCTATTGTGATGTTGAATTAAAAGTAAAATGCAGAATCAATTATAATTAAAAAAAACACCAAAAGTAATTCTTATCACACCTCACTAGAATCTAATATTTTCCTAAGAATAATACCGAGGGCTTCTTCTCAATAAAATTCATGAGAAGGTTTACAAAGTTAACATAGAAAAAACCTTTTTATCAGGTCATCCATTCTCTTTTATTCATTTTTCATAACCAGTTCATAAGCTCTTTAACTTTCTTCCTATTAGTTACTGTTTCCCGTATGATTACATTCCATTGAGTTTCCCTCAAGCTCCCTTAATGTTATTTCAAGGATCAAACTATTTAGAGCTAACAATAATAAATTGTCTTTCTTTTAAAAGGTAGTTGGCCCACATCACCTGATGCAAGAGCATCCAGTTCACCATAACTGGGCAAAGTCTCAACCAGGTTTGCAGGCTATTGATCGACTGGATTATTTAATTTTTATTGTGATAGTTTTTCTTTTAACTTGTTTTACAGAGTTAGTGAATTCAGGCATTTTTAATTAAATTGGAATTACTGTAGCTCGAACATTAGTTAGGAAATAGTTCGTTGAAATAGGAGAGTAATGACAAACTGTTCATCCAAATCTTGTAATGTCAAGCAAATATAGTTATTAACGATAATAGGATTTTTGTAACCATATTCCATGACAGTTTGATTAACTGCAAAAATCAACTGAAATAGAGGGATATAAAAAAACCAAAATGTAACGGAGAGGGGGTTCAGTCAATTACAGAAGAAGAGAAATAAAGACAATCAAGCCATAAGCATTCAAAACTATTGTCCATCTATATAATTTTCCTACTGTTCGCCTAACATAAACTATTCTTTACAGTTTGATAAAATACCACACCAAGAATGTCTGTTGATATGCTATCATATATATTCTAACATGAACATACAGTCAGCCAGCAAGCATTGGACGATGTCTGTGTAATGTACAGTCACATACTTTAATACAAGCATACAATTATTGGATGCATTTTTTGCACGCGGTTAAACAAGGACCAAGAAACACAATTTCCAGAAGTCCGCGAAACAGAATTGCACACAGGAGTCAGCCACAGCCCATATTTGAAACCAGAAGAGAAACCACAAAACAGAGGCGAAAAACGACCATAAACAGAGGTAACATTGTTGCGTATCTTTCATAAGTTCCATTTCCAGAAAACCGAAAAACCATCGATAAATTTAACCATTGTCAAAATCAGAACAATCGTATGTAAAAAAAGTCCATTCTTATAAATAGCGTAATGACAAGACGCATGGCTGGAATAGCATTATAATCCAGAAAACCCTAGACTAGGGTTTAACCAAAACAAATATCGACAACCTTTCATATTTCAAACTTGACATAGCAAGTGACCGAAAAGGACATAGCAACAGCAAACTTCATTCAACGACCAAAGAACCCTGAACAACCCTACAATGACCGTGGGCACCTATCGTGCAAGATACAAACAAGATATTTGGGATTCAGGCCTACCAAGGACAAATGGACTGTATAAATTAAAGATTGGAGGATTCACACACCCAGGTTGCCAACAGCGACCTGCAACCAAGAGAACAACTGTGTCACGAACAAGATAGAGAGAAAACCCTAGAAGCAAGTGTGCCAATGCGTGCGGAGAATGAACAGACAAGTAAATACCTGAGTAAACGAAGCCTAAGTTAACCATAGCGACGTCCCGGATGAGTTAAATGACTGTAGACCAAAGGAGCCAAGAGGGTAAGTCACAATAACAGAAGCTGAGCAAAATTGAAGCAAGGACAGGAGGTAATACCTGTTTCCAATGACAAACGAATGCCAAAGTGGTCTTGTGCTCAGGACAAACACCAGTGCCACATAGTGAGAACCCAGAACAATAGTAAACGAGAAGATTGAACTGGATTCGAGCAAGGACATAACAGGAGTTCAAGAATTGCAACAAAGTCACAGCAAACATCCATAACCTACCATAAAACCCTGACCAAATTACGAAGACGCGCTCGCAGACCATCAATAAGTTACAGCAAGCAAACAAACATTGGGAATATTTTATAGAACACGCGCATGCATAAGGAGAATGAGAAATTAAACTTACCAGTTTCGAACCACAGTTTAGAGCCAAATAACAACCATTTCCGAACAGCATTTTCCTTACAGTTACAAGCAAGCCGAGCAGAGAAGAGTTCGAGGATTTTCATTAGTAGAAGGTTGCAAATACTAAACATAACATAGCAGACGACGTTCCACAGAGGGAACCCAAGAAACCCTCAACAAAGAACTCTGAGCGGGAAGCGGAAGAATAATCCCGAACAACCACAAGGACTAGGGTTTTGGCACGAAGAGCAAGTGGAGGCAGGTTCGAGGCGAGAGGACAGTGCATTTAGTGCGAGTAATAACTCCAGCCACCAACCTTAACGTAAAAATCTCACGGATGATCACTACACAGGGAAACTAAAGATTTTTATTGACACATATACTCTTTCCAGCGTGTAAAGCGTGGGCCATTGGGTTGGGTTACACCAGAGTGGTATCAGAGCATTGAGTTGAGTAGATTGAAAAAAAAGAAATCGACGTAGGAAGACGAGGACGAGGCCGAGGTGCTTGTAGAATGGTAGATGAAGCATTATGAGAAGAACTCAGAGTTCTTACTACTCGTTTGGAAGCAGTAGAGGCAGGTAGGCGAAGAGATCCAGAAATGGGTGATGTAAGTGAAGAAGAAGTAGAAGTGGCAGCAGATCGACCTGAAGGTGAATCAGCAGAGGTGAAATTGCTTAAGTCTGTCCTATTATCAAATAGTAGACCAAAACCAGAACTCCCGACGTACGATGGTAGTTTGTCTATTGATGTTGTTTTGGATTGGATTAGTGAGATGGAAAAGTACTTTTAATGCGAGGAAGTTAGTGAAGACCGTAGAGTCAAATTTGCAGCGATAAAGCTGAAAGGACACGCAGCTCTGTGGTGGGATAGTGTCCAGAATGAGAGGAAGTGGTTGAACAAAATGCCGATTAGGACTTGGACAAGAATGGTGGCCAAGTTGAAGGGCAGATTTTTGCCAAGCAACTATCAAATCGCGTTACATAGACAGGTACAGAACTTAAGGCAGAGGGGATTGGCTGTGAAGGAGTACACAAAGGAGTTCTACCGAGTGAATTTGCGAGCCGGATATACAGAAGATACTGCAGAAAGGACAGCCCGAGATGTTAATGGACTGAGAATGGACATTTTGGATGAAATAAGTATTTTGTCTCCAAATAACACTGAGGCATACCAGAGCACAATAAAAGCGGAGGAGAAAATTACCCAGAGACAGAATGCCGAGAGAGGACGAGGGTCCACCAGAGGGAGAGGCTAGTCCTATGGCAGGGGCCGAACTGCCAGAAACAGTGAGGAAGCCAGCAGTTCGAAGACTTCAGGAACAACAGAAAAAGGAGATAGTGTGAGAGGTGGCAGATCGTTCCAACGCGGCAGAGGAAATGGCTGAGGAAGGGGGACTGGTTAGCAATGCTATAGATGCCACAAGTGGGGGCATCGTTCGTTTGAGTGTCCAGAAGTAGATTTAGCTGGACAGCGGGGTGCGTATGTGGCGCAACTGGAGGAAACAGCAGCACTCACTCAAGAGGCAGACAATGCCCCAGAAACGGGAGAAGCTTTAGTGCTGCATAAGGTACTATTGAAACTAGTCGATGAGAGTACTGAACAGACGCAACGAAAAGCTCTGTTCAGGACAATTTGAAAATCACAGGGTAAGTGTTGTAAGATGATAATTGACAGTGGAAGTACGGACAATTTGGTATCCACAGAAATGGTGGAAAAGCTGGGGCTGAAGCGTTTAAAGCATCCCAATCCATATAGAGTTTCATGGTTACAAAAGGGGCACCAATTGCTGGTGGACGAGCAAAGTGAGGTTGAATTTCAAATAGGAAGATATAAGGATAAAATTATTTGTGACATCATACCGATGGACGTATGTCACATATTGTTGGGCATGCCTTGGCAATATGATAGGAAGGTAACACACGATGGAGTGATGAATTGTTATAAATTTGAGAAAGATGGGGTCAGGCATACCCTTGTGCCTATCAAAGAAGAGAAGGGAGCAGCTGAAACAAGCGAAACCAAAGCATTGCTAGTGAGTGGAAAGCAGTTTTTAAAGCTGGTTTTGAACAGTGAAATAGGTTATGCTGTAGTGAAAAAAACAAGGACAATTCTCTTACACACAGAAATAACAGATTTACCCATGGAGATACAGCGAATGTTGGAAGAATTTACGGATATAGTGGTGGACGACTTGCCAGACAAGTTGCCCCCCAAGCGGAGTATTAGTCACCATATTGAATTTATACCCGGAGCTAGCTTACCAAATAAAGCAGCCTATCGAATGAGCCCCAAGGATAATGAGGAAATTAGAAAACAGATGCAAGAACTATTGGACAAAGTTTTGATAAGGGAAAGCTTGAGCCCATGTGATGTGCCAACAGTCCTCACCCCCAAGAAGGGAGGAGAGTGGCGGATGTGCATCGACTCAAGGGCCATCAATAAAATCACCATCCGGTACAGATTTCCATTACCGCGTATGGATGATATGATGGACTGTTTAAGTGGGGCAGCTTACTTCTCCAAAATAGATTTGAAAAGCAGATATCATCAGATTCAGATACGGGAAGGAGACGAGTGGAAAACGACTTTTAAAACAAATGAGGGATTATATGAGTGGCTGGTCATGCCATTCGGGTTGAGAAATGCGCCCAGCACATTCATGAGACTCATGAATGAAATTTTGAAAGAATATATTGGGAAATTTGTGATAGTTTATTTGGATGACATCCTTATTTTCAGCAAGACAAAAGAAGAACACTTCCGACATGTGCGCAAAGTGTTGGAGAAGCTACAGCAGAACAAACTACTAATAAACTTGAAAAAATGTATTTTTCTGTAGAGGGAATTAATTTATTTGGGATTTGTGATAGCAGAAAACTAACTAAAGATGGATCCCGAGAAGGTAACTGCAATAGTATATTGGCCGTCACCGAAAAATTTATTTGAGGTACGTAGTTTCCACGGATTGGCAAGTTTCTGTAGGAAGTTTATTAAGAATTTTAGCGGGATTTGTGCTCCTATGTTAGAGACCATCAAAAAGGCCAGCCAACCTTTTCTATGGACGGAAGCAGCAGAAAAAAGTTTTCAACTGTTGAAAAAAGATTACTGAAAGACCGATCCTCAAGCTACGAGACTTTCAGAAATTATTTCAAGTACGTTGTGACGCTAGTGGGACAGTGATCGGGGCTGTACTCAGTCAGGAGGACGGACCTGTGGCATTTTTCAGCGAAAAACTGAATGAGAGTAGGCAGAAGTACTCCTCATATGACAAAGAATTTTATGCAGTTGTGCAGGCTTTAAGACACTGGAAGCATTATTTATTAGGGAACGAATTCGTGCTGTTTTCAGATAATTCTGCGTTGCAATATGTAATGCAGCAGCACAAACTCAACCATAAACATGCCAAATGGGTAGAGTACTTACAAAGTTTTAACTTTGTACTGAAACATATTAGCGGGCAAGCAAACAGGGTGGCCGACGTATTAAGTATAAAGGCTCTACTTTTGCAGGAGAGTGTTGTACAGGTTTTGGGTTTTGAACATTTACGGGACCTTTACCAAACAGAGACAAATTTCAGAGAAGCTTATGAGGCGTGCCAGAACCCTTTGATAAGGGGTAATAGTCCTTGGTTAGATTACAATATATAGGAAAAGCTGCTATTTAAAGGAGGACAACTGTGTATCCCCAACTGTTCAATGAGAGAAAATATTATTTGCGAAAAACACAACGGGAGTTTGGCTGGACACTTTTGTATAGATAAGACCCTGGAGCAACTTAGTCATTTCTATTTTTGGCCAAGAATGCGATGAGATGTACAACGTTTTGTGACTAATTGTAAGGTGTGTCAATTAGCGAAGGGACACAGCCAGAACACAGGACTATATACGCCACTACCTGTTCCGGGTAGGCCATGGGATTCTGTTAGTCTAGATTTTGTTTTAGGACTGCCAAAAACGCAGAAAGGATATGATTCAGTGATGGTAGTGGTGGACCGTTTCTCAAAAATGGCACATTTTATACCTTGCCGAAAAACTAGTGACGCCACTCACGTGGCCGACTTGTTTTTTAATGAGATTGTCAGGTTACACGGGTTACCAAAAACCATCCTTTCAGATAGGGATGTGAAGTTCACGGGACATTTTTGGCGTACCTTATGGAAAAAAATGAACACCCACTTAAGCTACAGTTCTGCTTATCACCCGCAAACTGACGAGTAGACAGAGGTTGTGAACAGGAGTTTGGGAAACCTGTTACGCAACTTAGTCGGGGAAAATTCACAGATGTGGGATCGAGTGCTAGCGCAAGCGGAATTTGCCTACAACGATTCGCCCAATCGTAGCATAGGTCTCAGTCCCTTTCAGATCCTATATGGCATGCACCCTCGCGGAGTGCATGAGCTTCGGGATCTTGGTTTACAGGAACGACAGAGTGTGGATGGAGAAGATTTTGCTAACGCAATGAGAGATTTACACGAACATGTGAAAGCAAAATTACAGGACAACAGTTCAAAATATAAACAACATGCAGATCTAAAGAGGAGAGAAGTTCAATTTGAGGTGGGGGATGAAGTCCCTGTACACTTGTGTAAGGAAAGTTTTGCTAAGGGTACATACAATAAACTAAAGTACAAAAAGATAGGACCTTGTAAAGTCTTACGAAAATTTTTGGCAAATGCCTACGAAATACAATTGCCACCCGAAATAGGCATTTCACCTATCTTTAATGTAGCAGATCTGTTCCCATACACAGATGATCTTGCGGAGGAAAAGAAAGATGGACCAGGACAATCCACACGGAATACCCAGGAAGACGGAGAAACTTGGAAGAGACGGATGCCTTATGTCCAACCCCCTGAGATTGAAGGCATCCTCGAAACTCAGGTAGTTAAACATACTCGGCGAAAAAATTATTTTCAGTACCTAGTCAAGTGGAAGAACTGTCCAATTGAGGACAGCTCATGGCTTGACGCCAGGCAGATTGGACAAACAGGAACTTCGGTCGAGGAGCTCATGGACCGGAGTCATGATCTCTTTTTACCCCAGGAGCCTGATGCAGGAGCATCCAGCTCACCGTAACTGGGCAAAGTCTCAACCAGGTTTGCAGGCTATTGATCGGCTCGACTATTTAACTTTTACTGTGATAGATTTTCTTTTAACTTGTTTTACAGAGTCAATGAATTCAGACATTTTTAATTAAATTGGAATTACTGTAGCTGAAACATTAGTTAGGAAATAGTTCGTTGAATTAGGAGAGTAATGACAAACTGTTCATCCAAATCTTGTAATGTCAAGCAAATATAGTTATTAACGATAACAGGATTTTTGTAACCATATTCCATGACAGTTTGATTAACTGCAAAAATCAACTGAAATAGAGGGATATAAAAATACCAAAATGTAACAGAGAGGGGGTTCAGTCAATTACAGAAGAAGAGAAATAAAGACAATCAAGCCATAAGCATTCAAAACTATTATCCATGTGTATAATTTTCCTACTGTTCGCCTAACATAAACTTTTCTTTACTGTTTGATAAAATACCACACCAAGAATGTATGTTGATATGCTATCATATATATTCTAACTCGAACAAACAGTCAGCCAACAAGCATTGGACGATGTCTGTGTAATGTACAACCACATAATTTAATACAAGCATACAATTATTGGATCCATTTTTCGTACACGGTTAAACAAGGACCAAGAAACACAATTTCCAAAAGTCCGCGAAAGAGAATTGCGCACAGGAGTCAGCCACGGCCCGTATTTGAAACCAGAAGAGCAACCACAGAACAGAGGCGGAAAACGACCATAAACAGAGGTAACATTGCTGCGTATCTTTCATAAGTTCCATTTCCATAAAATCAAAAAACCATCGATAAATTTAACCATTGTCAAAATCAGAACAATCGTATGAAAAAAAAGTCCATTCTTATAAATAGCGTAATGGCAAGACGCATGGCTGGAATAACATTATAATCCAGAAAGCCCTGGACTAGGGTTTAACCAAAACAAATATCGACAACCTTTCATATTTCAAACTTGACACAGCAAGTGACTGAAAAGGACATAGCAACAACAAACTTCATTCAACGACCAAAGAACCCTGAACAACCCTACAGTGACCGTGGGCACCTATCGTGCAAGATACAAACAAGATATTTTGGATTCGGGCCTACCAAGGACAAACGAATTGTATAAATTAAAGATTGGAGGATTCGCACACCCAGGTTGCCAACAGTGACCTGCAACCAACAGAACAACTGTGTCATGAACAAGACAGAGAGAAAACCCTAGAAGAAAGTGTGCCAATGCGTGCGGAGAATGAACAGACAAGTAAATACCTGAGTAAACGAAGCCGGAGTTAACCATAGCGACGTCCGGGACGAGTTGAATGACTATAGACAAGAGGAGCCAAGAGGGTAAGTCGCGATAATAGAATCCGAGCAAAATTGAAGCAAGGACAGGAGGTAATACCTGTTTCCAACGACGAACGAATGCCAAAGTGGTCCTGTGCTCAGGACAAACACCAGTGCCGCATAGTGAGAACCCAGAACAACAATAAACGAGAAGATTGAACCAGATTCGAGAAAGGACATAACAGGAGTTCAAGAATTGCAACAAAGTCATAGCAAACATCCAGAACCTACCATAAAACCCTGACCAAATTACGAAGACGCGCTCGCAGACCATCAACAAGTTACAGCAAGCAAACAAACATTGGGAATATTTTACAGAACACGAGCATGCATAAGGAGAATGAGCAATTAAACTTACCAGTTTCGAACCACAGTTCAGAGCAGAGCAACAACCATTTCCGAACAGCATTTTCCTTACAGTTACAAGCAAGCCGAGCAGAGAAGAGTTCGAGGATTGTCATTAGCAAAAGGTTGCAAATACTAAACTTAACAGAGTAGACGGCGTTCCACAGAGGGAACCCAATAAACCTTCAACAAAGAACTCTCAGTGCGAAGGAAGCAGAAGAATAATCCCGAACAACCACAAGGGCCAAGGTTTTGGCACGAAGAGCAAGTGGAGGCAGGTTCGAGGCGGGAGGACAGTGCATTTAGTGCGAGTAATAACTCCAGCCACCAACCTTAACGTAAAAATCCCAGGGATGATGACTACACAGGACAACTAAAGATTTTTATTGACACGTATACTCTTTCCATCACTACACAGGGCAACTAAAGATTTTTATTGACACGTATACTCTTTCCAGCGTGTAAAGCCTGGACCATTGCGCTGAGTTACACCATCACCTTTTCCTTGATTTTTATTATGTTTCTACAAAATTTGTAGCTTTGCCGTTACGACAATTCAACCATTGATTATTGTGTCAATAGATTACCTTTCCGGTAGAAATCATATTCTGAATTCTTGTTGTTTCTTGTATTCCCAAGATTAACTATTTTTACCACCATTTCATTCGAATTAAATCAAGAATATTTATACTCATAATTAAAATAATTCTTGCGTGTTTTCATTCTCACATTGATCTTTACCACCATTTCATTCGAATTAAATCAAGAATATTTATACTCACAATTAGAATAATTCTTGCGCGTTTTAATTCTCACAGTGAAAAAATATTTTTTAAAACGGTTGAGCTTACATGAAATGAGAATAGGACCGCAATTACACATCAAGGAATCTGGCCATTGTTTTTTTTTTTTTTATATATTGGCCATATGTTTTTTTTTATTATATATTGTTTGAATGTATAAATGAATTTAATATTTTGAATATTATAAAATATTTTTTTAATGCATTAAATGAACTAAGAAATTTTTGCAGTACCTTAATTTTATAGAATAGATAATTTAAATTTTGATTTTTAAAAATATCTGTAAAATTTTGGTGAAAATTAATCACAAACATTGCCTTGAAAACAACTATTTCATCTATAAATTAGAGTAGTTATTGCTCTAATTTATAGATGAAATAGCCCTTTGTATCATGCAATATAATTTCAAGCAATATCGTAATTTTTATTATTTATAAATGCATAAATATATTCAATACCAAAAAATATACTCTAATTTTATAGGTTAGACAATTTAAACTCAATTTTTTTTAAATATTTATTTATTTGCTTGATCTTTTAAAAATATTTAATTGATTACATTAATATTTATCAAAATATTTATTAGCTTGACTTAATTTTAAACTACATAGAGTTTTTTAATAATTTTTATTGTCATTGTTTGTTTTAATTTTTTTACTTTTCTTAACCTTTCGCACCCATTTATGTATAATGATCTAATTAGACCGTTTATCTTTGTCTTGATAATAAGACACATTTGTTTGTTTTGATAATAAAACACATGTATTCGCTCCAAATTACTCAAAATTGTGATGCTTTTGTAAAAAAATTAATTCAAAATTATCCATATACTTAAATTCAAAAACTCAAAAATCAAAGTTGCGCTGAATTCCAAAAAATCAATTCAAAGCTATCAACATACTTAAACTCAAAAACTCAAAAATCAACGGGATAAATACAGGGGCATGCGTATAATTAATCCAAATAAAAAATTAGAATACCTCCGGAATAGTCTCACAAGTCCAAATATTCTCTAACGCCATTTCCATTTTCAAGTCATCAATAATGACCCACGCAGATATCAGTAAAATTGCCCACATGAAATGTCGAATTTTTCAGAAATTAAAACAGGTTTTTGAAATTACATTAAAGGTAGATGCAGCACGGCCCTCTAATGCTTTCCTTAGAAAAAGATAAAGGCAACGCCGAGTGTGATGAGGTGCCTCTATGGTTGACTGTGTCTGAAACACTTTGTATCAAGTGAAAGTGTTCCACCGTCCTCGTGATTAATTAAACTGTGGGAAGAGACGACACTGATATCCATTTCATGAGAATTAAAATTGTCAAACCATGTGCTTTTAGCAACTTCGCGTTAATGTTGGAAGGGCATACATCAGGAGTCGGTAAGTGAGCTGTCTTTCAACAGCAACATGTAATTCAATTTCAACGTGCGCTCATATTGAATATAACATTCAGACCTGTAATCGCGCTGGCGAAAAGTTTGATGCAGATGGCTTCCTACTTGCGGATGTTGTTGTACTGCCCCACCATTTCAGCGACACGGACTTCCGGTAGTGATCGGCGGGATTTGTTAAGAAGTCAATCTACAAGGACTGAACAGAATTGCCGTAAATGTTGCTGCATGGACATTATTATAGCATATTTGCAGTTAAAGTAGGCTGCAAATGTCTATTTTTAATAATGTTAATATATCAAGTTAAAAAATAAAAATATTATCAACTCAAAGGCGGTATGTCTTTTAAGCTTATTAACTTTGGCCATTTTTTATTTTTCTAAATATTTATTAGATTCATTTTTAACCTATATTTACACTGATTTATGATAACTTTATCTAATGTTTACCTTCGCTTGATAACCCTGATTACTTATTAGATGGTGATGTGAAACGAGTGCATGTTACCCAACTAACCAACTAACCATGCGGGTAGTCTTCTCGATCAGTCAATGTTTGATGCTTTTGAATATTTATCGAGTTTAGAATCACATTATATAGATTAATGTTTAATGTGTTGTACTTGTAATTTGAAGTTCATGCTTTTAAAATATTTATTAAATAAATATATCGTTTAATATAAAAAAAATGTGTAAATTGTTTTATTTTCAATTATAAATAAAATATTTTAAATACTTATATATTTTAATATTTATATGAGATAAATATATTTTTATATTAATTATATATGCAAATAAAATGATCAATAAGGTGGTTTTTTAATAATAAAATTATATATATGTGTGTTATATTTAAAATGGAGGAGTGCGTAAAATATTTCATGCTCAGTATAAAATAAATGGCACAAGCACACATAAATAAATGGAAAGAACAAGAGTAGATCTATCTTAATCTTGGATCTCTAAGAGTAAAAAGCACTAAGTTTCTCTTGAGGGCTAAATTTCTCTATAAGTTTTGTGATCTATAATAAGTTTTTAGGTCAAGATATATAATCCCTTCTCACTTTTGATAGATATGAGATTAAGATGAGTCTATACTGGTTAGATTGTGTTCTAGTACAATGAAGTCTTCCTTGTGCAACATCCAAGGAAAACCTAGTTAGTTAGAAAGGAGTATGAATGGTATTCCTTAGGTATGGTTGAATAAAAATTTAATGGTTTTCATCATGCATGAGGTGTCAATAAGTTGGTTTGTGTGGATTATAGTCTCCATTAACTCACAATATACTTCCCATCAAATCACAAATTCAATTCTCATGGAAAATAATTGATTATGAATGTTCATGTGGGAAAAATAAATTATTCCAAAATAACTTGACATCACACAATCTTGATGAAAATCTCTAATTCATAGATATATTGTTCCTCCATTCAAAACACATTTACCCACCTAAACTTCACATAACATGAAAAATATACTTCTATAATATTTGTTTAACCATAATTCTATATAATTTTAAAATTATTTGTATAATTAAATAATTTATATATACATTTTTTAATTAATTAAAATATATTTTCTTCGCCATCACCTATAGATATAGAGTTTTGATTTGAAAATGTGCTCAACACATGAAATTTGTGAGAAAACTTTTGTGGTTGATTAAAAAAAATTAATGGAAAAAAATAAATTTATATTTTTGTAATTTTATTCATCTTCTTCTGTTCAAGTTAATTGGAATAATATGTGCTTTTCCTTGGTGATTATTTCATTTTTGTAAATTATAATTTTTTTACTTTATTTATTTCCAAAATATGTGTAAATTGATTTATAATTTTTTTTATGTTAAAATTTAAATACTTATTTTGATTAACAAATTTTATAATATAAAAGTTGAGATGAGGATTTCAATTTGTTTAAATTAAAAAAGATGTTTTGATTAAAAAAAAAATGTTTTATAATAACTATTTTGGAGATTTGGTTATGGATTGTAGCAATATGTTTGTTAAGACATGTATTAAATGAGTATAGAAAATTTATGCTTTGAAATCGGAGCAAGGAATTTGGTAAAATCTTAGGTCCAACATAAAGTCTAAATTCATATTTTGGAAAAAAAATCAAGAGTATTGTATAGCTTAAAAAGGGATTTAATATTCTTTTGAACCAATATTTTAGAAAATAAATAAGATTGGTAGTTACTTGCATATATGGTGATTAAATGATGGCTCAAGAAAAAGGGAAGGTGGAAATATTGGAACTAAGACTCAAGGTAGCATGAAAAAAATTGTTGATTTGAGAGAGAGAGTAACTATTGGTCATAAGGGATTTAAACAAATGAGAGTTTTCTTTCTCAATAAATAGTGGAGAAGAAATTGTAATAACTCAAGTGATAAGAGTAACTATTGGTCATAAGGGATTTAAACAAATGAGAGTTTTCTTTCTCAAGAAATAGTGGAGAAGAAATTGTAATAACTCAAGTGATAAGAGTTTCTAGAATAAAAAATTTCTAGGCTAGGGGATGATGGGATTAACTGTACAGGTATTAGACAATGTTATTGCCATGAGTCTAAATAATGTTGTTTATGAAACAATACTGACATTTTAACTTTAAACTTTAGATTCTAAGATGTTAAGATTAAAGCTTTGAAGTTTTAAAAAAAAAAACATTTATGACAGCCAGGATAAGGAGGACACTATATTTCTCTCTTCAGTATGTTCATAATAAATCCCTTCAAACAAAAATAATATAGAGAAAATAATATTTAAATGAGGTTGTCTTAGGATCAACTATGTTCATAATAAATTCCTTTGAACAAAAGTAATATAGAGAAAAAAAATATATATAAATGAGATTATCTTAGAATCAACTAATTTATCAATCATATTAATAGCTGCGTACCTAAAATTTTGGTGAATGAAAAAGTAATATAAAAAATAATTAGAATGTCTCTTTTATCCAAATGAAAGGTTCTAGGATTTATAATAAAATAGGAGTCCTTAATGAAGAATGTACGGTTATCAATGAAGGGTTGAAGTCTTTCCATAACAAAGTGGCTAAAAGAATTGCAGTTTTTCTTATAACACTAAATAATTTTAAGAAGATGTTTCACTTTTTTTAATCTAAAATATCAAACAATTTTTTCATATATTAAAATTTGATTTTAGTATTATTTTATATAAAAAAAGTAAGTGTAACGTAAAATTTGAAAAATATTCCATAATAATATTTCAAATTAATCAACTAATTACACATGAATGGAAAAAGGAAATAAATAAATAAATAATAATTTACTATCATATAATATTTTAGAATTTGGTGCAAAATTAATGGCTCTATATATCCTCTTTGTAATGTGAACAAATTCATGGCTATATATATCTTATGTGATCTGTATTACCAGAAGATAAAATTAGTTGTGCTTTCCCGAATATCGATTTGAGTCCATCTGATATTCATTGTATTTTCCGAGGAAAAGAAAAAACAAAATGTTAGGTATACGAACTGGCACAAAAGAATAGTTACTAAAAACTAATAACAAAAATGAATAGCAACTCAAAAAATAAAGTAACGACGCCACGACTTGGTGAAGGAGTGACCTGGTTGGGTGGCATATCAATTAACTTCTCTTTTATATCATGTGCAAATTCTAGGTTGGAGTTTCTAAAAATATAATATTCAGTTACCTCTATCAGTCTTGTTCCCACATTTATTTTCGGAAATAAATTAATATAAGAACATGCAACTTGTGATGCAGGAGCATCTAGCTCTGAGGAGACTTAAGAGGCTGACAGTCTCATGAAGAATTCAGAAACAAATTGTCATTCATTTTGACTGGGCAAGTGTTGGGCTTGTCGGTCATTTGATTTTACTTTTACTTAGCTTTATTTTATTTATCTGTTAAGAGAACTTAGGAGTTGTAGAGAAACGTTGTTGCAGTTATTTAGCAAACTGATAACAGGACAAAATAATTAATTAGTTCTTTACAAGTACAGTAGTTAGAATTAGTTTAGAACTGACAAAAAGCAGTTGTTTTTCTGTTAAGTCAGTTTTCTTTCAAGAACAGTTCAGGACATGGTATTAAAGAGGAGTAAAGACATCATGTAGGGGTTCTTCCCCCAAAAAGAAAAAGAGAGAAAGTACAACATTTCGAATTTGCATCTTTTTAACAGAAATAAGATTTCAAGTCATTTCTTGTCCATCACTGTAAACATAAACTTGTAGTTATGTTATTTCTATTACTGTAATATTAAATGTCAGATAAATTATTAGCATTGCAGAGTTGCCATATCAAATGATTTGTTCTAACAGAAACGAACAAGCGCAGAAGTAAACCGAGAGGTGGCTTACAGAGATACAGGTGAATGAAACAAGCATTATTTAAAAGTCACGGACCAGAGACGGTGAAGCAGTGAAGACCGTAAGAGTCTGCTAACAAGTGGAGAGTACAGGGAAGCGTTCCATGAGTAATCACACGGACGAGAGAACCGACACAACGCAAACATGTACAGGTATTTCATAAACTGAAAACCCTCATAACCCATTTCAATGGTTGAACAAATACCGAAAAGAAATGAATGAACATTGTGAACCATTTTGTATATAAATGAATACTTAATATGCAAGAACAGAAGCTACGCATTCCCGAATTTAAAAGAATCTTTTACATATAAATAAGAACAGAGCATAACCCAATATAAACAGAGATTCACTGCTGAGAAAGAGATCTTATATTAACATATAAATTCCGAGTCAAACTCCGAGAGCAGACAGTTACAAGTGACCGAGGGTTTGTAACACTCAAGCACAACCCGATAACAGGAGGGTTCGACTTGGTCAAGCGACCCTTTTTGCAAAGACAACCGAATACACAGAACCATATGCTACCTCATAAAATTGACAACGAGCAGTCTAATTCTCAGAGCAGACAACAGACGCAAAAACAAAAACCCGAACGAGGGTTTCTCACCAACAGGTCGTCGTGATACTGTTATAAAAATTTAAGAACAGAGAGGAGCCAAACCTCTACAACTCAGACTTTCCTATCGACGGAACTAACTGAATCTATAGAACCGACAACAATGACATAGTTTATAAAACGGAAGGATGCTACCCGTGAACAGAGCATTCGAATAACCAACGAAGCGACAGACCACCGCCAGTGTCCAAGTCAACACAGGTGAATACCTGCCACCAACAATCAAATGGGGTTAATGCCCGAAAGAAGCATCCATAAAACGATGAAATGAAACACGGAAAAGGACAAGGGTTTTGAGTGAAAGTTACCTGTGAGCCGAACGGGGGTTCGAAGAAAACCTGAAGGCGTTCATACCTATTGACCAGTGGCAGAGAACCGTTAGAAGAAGAACGACAGCAAACCCAAATCATATAACAGGGAAAGGAACCTTACCTCAAGTGACCAAGCAGAGTGTTGGAGTGCAGAGCAGTCCTGTACCAGAGAAAAACCAGTTAAATCATTGGAAAGTCACAGACAGCGTGAGCGCCAAGCTAAAACGTAGAACATGTGCCTAAAGTCTAACCACCATATCGTATAGAGAAACAATCGTTGTTACAGGTTCCAAGAGAACATACCCACAATCGCGGAGCACCAGAATATACAGGTAAGTCACCACCGTTAGACCAGAACAGGAAACTCAAAGGTTCATCAAAAAGTTACAGGCAGAGCTCTCCAAGCCGCGGCGGAGTAAGAATGAGCAGGTAAGCGCGGGTAAGTGTGAACAAAAGACGGAGCAACGGGCAGGTGTAAGGCGACGACAGGGAAATCCGGGATAAACCCTAAACCCACAACCGAGGCATCGTACTTCACATTTAAGATAACATTAAATTGCGTCCAGGACACGGTCATATCCGAGAGGGAGCGAGGAACGGCGGGAGCCACCAACTTGCAAGCATATATGCAATTGGAGTTGGACTATAACAACTGAACCGAAATATATTTCCTCAGGATTTGATTGATATAAATATAAAATGAGAATCCCTCGTAAATATTTCTACAGGTGCGATATTCCATCAAATGACCTAAATTGAAAAGAGATCCCTCGTGGAATCAGAAACTAAAACGAAAGTGCTTTAAAGGGTGGAAGTGCAATATTCTATCATTCTTGAATAATGACCAATTTAAATAATGATCCCTACCGGATCATCTCACAGTTGAGAAATTAAAATGAATTCCCGAAAGTAAATTAAAGGGCCGATCTAGTAGGGCCCTCTGATACTTCCTTGTTAAGAAAATAAAGGCAACACCGAGTATAATCAGGTTCACAACTTCACAGAGGACCTGCATATTGTGTCTGCAGCATTGCCTCTGAAGTCAAAAAGTTCCACCGTCTTTGTGCGTGGTAATATTTTTGGAATAAAGTCTGGGTTCCCTCACAATTAATATTCACAAGTGTAAAAGAATTGCAAAAGAATATATATCGAGACGTGTAAAAGCATCCAGAAGAAGTTCGTTGAGATTCCTTTCAACTTTCAGTGTTGGTAATTTTGATGACGAGTACGATACAATGGATCGCCCTGGACCAGTGGGAGTCGGTGGAAATATGAGAATTAGTAGACTAGAATATCATTCTGCCTCTCATGCTGCCCACAATGCCAAATTATATTCTTAATATTCTAAATATTTATAGATTCACTCCCTTAAAATAATAACAATCTGAGAATAAGTAGACTAGAATATCATTCTGCCTCTCATGCTGCCCACAATGCCAAATTATATTCTTAATATTCTAAATATTTATAGATTCACTCCCTTAAAATAATAAGAATAGGAAATCTTGCTTTTGAGATTATCTGTATATGGTCCGTAGCCAGCGAACACCATTATTTCATTGTAACTGGTCAGAATGATTAATATTTAAATAAAATTCAATGATTGATATTTATTTAATAAATATTAATTTAAAATTGCAATTGTGGATAATTTTTATGATTCGATGGAGAAGTCAGTCTGAATTGCAATTGTTTCTGTTATTTTTTCTTCTCGGGAAACTCAAGTCAAGGTTTTGTACAGTGCTATTTTGAAATTCGGATCAGTTCTTATAATAGTTGAAGAAGCTCTTGCCGTTAATATTACCTTGGAGGATGAAAACTTTAGTTCAATTTTTTTCCTTAGGTCAAGGTTTTGTAGGTTGATTTAACGTGTTTTGCTTATAGTTGACTGATCTCCAAAAGTGAATTTGGGTTTGCCATTGCGTGTGTGTCAATGTCCTCATGCTCACGTTACTTCCAATCCATCATTTTTCGTGATTTTTTTCCCTGTAAAAACCATACAACCATACAATCAAGTCAGTAAGCATCCTTGGCTAAAAAATTTTGGATCTAATCGAAGAAATTAAGCAAAAACTTGGAAATTTTATGTTCACGATGTCGACACAATTGTTTTAAAAACAGTAGCACTGATGATGTGCTTGACAGTATTAATAGCCTCTGATTGGCGTGATTCTGTGCTCAGAAATTGCGCTGGCCCAGGGCGATTTTTTTTGCTAAAACACTCTCAAGAAATCCAAAAAACAGTTAAAAATAGGTAAAGAAAGCATGAAAATGGAGCTAAAGGTCTTGGGTTTTACCTGCAACTAATGGATCGTCGAATGACCTCCCTGATCTCTTGCAATCTGCTCAGGCACAAATGGGTGAAAATTTCTTCACAGAAGGTAAAATGGTAAAAAATGATTTTTTTTCTCCTTTTATTCATTTTTCATGAAATATTAGGGTTTTAAAAGTATTTTTGACCTATTTTTGCCTCAGAAACTAGATAATGCATTTACCCTTATGCAGGGACAAGGGAGGAATTACTGATGATGGTATTAGAGTCACGTTTAAGCTCTTTTCTCAAGTCTTGAAGCTCAAATAAAAATATTGCCGAGTATTTTTCCCTTTTTGACTCCTAAAAGAGAATAGAAATGGGGGGTCCTCTTTCAAGCTCTTGTTCTGACTCTTTAAACACGAAAAGATTGTCGAGCTCTTGTCATTTTGAAATTGTTAAAGGTTACAAAACGTCGTTTATCCAACATATGTTTACCCTTTTTTCAGGCTGGGATGAACTATTTACGAAAAAAATACTCTTTACTGAAATGGTCAAGCGATTCTCTCAAGTATCGTTTTCTACCTTTTCGGGCTCGAGAGACACAAATATACAAAAAGGGACCATGTGGAGTTTTCTTTTGCATGTCTTTTCAAACTTTCTAAACATCGAAATGATGTTGAGTTACACCTTTGTCGGACTTGTTAAAATATTAAACGACATGGGATTCGTCACCATGGCAGACATGAACTTCTCCTTCCTAGGGCTCATTAAACTTACTGGGTCGGATTCGTCTAAAGGATGAACTTACAGTGCAAGAACATGTTATCCTCATCAAGCTTGCGATAAAAAATAATTGGGGTACCTACCAGAAATGGTGGGGAAAAATTAGAAATTCTGTCAGTTGTGTTAGAAGCTCACTCTTGAACATGACACTTTCTGCTTTGTGTCGGGTTGGGATATCCTCCTTTTCATGATTGACCTTCCTGTGCTTGGCTGTTCATTTGTGCCTTCCATTTGATCTCTGCCATAGCATCATGACCACCGATCCTATGGATGCCAAACTCCAGAGTGGTGTCGACGATGTGTTCAAGAATTAGTCCTTCTCCAGTTACACTTACTCCTGATTCTCTGTATCAATTGAAATCATTTACATCCCTTTGTCAAGTGTTGATGATGTGGGACACATGATGGCCCTCCTTCGACATGGTTGTCTCCTGTCAACTTTAGCTCATTTTCAGGAAGCTGGCTAAGAGACTCCCTTCTAGTTCCTTAGAGCTTGCATGGCCTAATGGAAATTTGTTTGCACTCGAAGATAAGTTCACATCATTGGCTTTCGATCGGGTGATCTCACGAGTGTTCAACTTCAGTTCCTTTATTCACATTCCATGAATTGTGTTGCTAGTAAATTGAAATCCATTGTCATTATTGGTGGTTTCTCTCGTGCTTGTTAACAGTTCACATCATTGAACAATAATCAAGCGACTTTATAGCATGTTCAACTTCAACACATTCATTCACATGTCAAGATTTGTACTTTGATGGGGTCATTTGGAGCGCAAGACCCTGGCCTTAGATTACACCAGTCGAGGTTGCGAGGTGATGTGACATGATCGTGTTGATATATGTCTCTTTCAGATGGATGGTTGCAACCATACCATGATTTGTTATATGTGATCCTCTTCATTATTAGATGGATGCAATCATACCTTAGTTTCATTGTGATCCTCTCTATTAGATGGTTGGACCCATGCCTTAGATCTATTTACATGATCATTCTCTAGATAGTTGCGTCCATACCACGACTCATGTATCATTTGTCGGTGTTTTTAGTGATGTATATGTATCTATGCTTGCTTGGAGGTTTTCCGACGATGGACTGCGGTTCCCCGCATCCACTTGTAAAGAATTTCACCCCTCACTCTTGTTCGACTTTCATGCTTTAGGGGGGCATCTGTTACACAACATTTTGTCACTGTCCCTGTACTCACCATCCACAATCCTAGAGGACCTCTACAATCAACCCTGCATGCTTTCCCATCATGAAGAAACTCCCAGTATGTCCCTCTTCATGAGAAGGATAATTCCCCTTTGCATCATTTCCTAAGAATCTTCCTTTTATCCCAGTTTACAATACTGGTGCTACTAACCAAATTCCTCCTTGCACTAATCTACAGAGATTAAAATTAACACTAGCATCATATGGAGTGACTGAGCCCTTTCCCAGTCGCATTGATCCCCTTTTGGCAAGTTTTTTAAATATGGAGTCGAAGCTTCCAAGTCTAGAAGCTACGTAACAAAAGTCTATTAGATGGTTGGGCTCAATGGCGCTGAGGAAATCAGTTTGTGCTCATTTCCCCTATTAGGATGGAATAAACCCAAGAGATAAGGCCTTCTCCCACGATGAGAGGAACCATCTCCCCTCCATCCAAGGTATATAAACCTCTCTTTTCTCAAGCTAAACTAGTTTTGGAGTGAGTTTGAATAATCAGCAAGACATCTATAGCTTGTAGCTTTCTAGTGTATGTTTGAGGGATAATAGTCTATTTTGGTTTGGTTTGAACCTAAAGGGAAGAGGCCTTAAAACTTTCATTATTGGGGTTATCCATGAGATGCTAGCAGAAGTGTGGGAACCTGGATACGTCAAAGGAAACCAACAACGTCAAGGCATTGGTTGTAATCTCTTTCTGAATTTATATAAATATAGTTATTGATTGATTTCCTACATGAAGCGTTATCTAACATATTTATGGCTTAATTTTCTATGACCTGTTAAGTAGGTTGAATACAATTTGTATGCTATTACGTTTGTTGTTATATATTTGTTTGCTTGTTTCAAGTATTTGAAGGAAGGAAACGAAAGATAGTTGGAGTAAGGAAGCAAGATCATCACCAAGAAGAATAATGTTCTAAGAGGTAGGCCCACTTATTTGATTCTAGCTTAAGGAGATTTTCCATAGGTTGTTTGTTTGTGACCCACTCTCTTAGGCTAGAGGAATTGTTTTTGTCTGCACTGATAATTTACTTGTGCCACACTATCCCAAAGGAAATATTTCAAACAAAAATGAAAATATAATTCCATATATAAACACCTATAACAAAAAGATGCAACCTTATAGTGGTTTTGGTTCAACAAAATAAGCACCAAAATTGGTTGTTATATCAACTCACCAAACCCATTCTTTTCCTCTATTATTTTCCTCACAAATTTTCAATAGAAAATTCCTTCCTACAAAGTAATACATTCTCTATTATTTCTTTTCTCTTATCCACCTTATGATTTATTGAACATCATTCCTAGTAGTTATGATTTGTAGTACAATTACATTTTTTTAGCTTCCTTTAATCTCCCTAAAAGGTATTTTAAATTCGAAACTATTTTTATTTAACAATAGATAATTATCTTTGTTTTGAAATAGTAAGACCATATTAAGTTTTTCTTCATTTTTTATTATATTTATAACAGTTTTGAAATCATTATGTTTAACATTAACTTCAACTCAACCATTTGTTATTGTGAAGGGTTTGAAATCATTATGTTTAACATTAACTTCAACTCAACCATTTGTTATTGTGAAGGGTTTGCTTGTAAAAATCATGTTCTCAAATATTGTGGTTTCTTTCATTTAAAACAATAAATCTACCACTATTTTATTAGAATAATAATTTAAAAAAAAATGAATGAAGCACATTTATATTAATATATGGAATATTTTTTACTTATTTTTATTTTTATAGTTGAAATTATTAAGCTTAGTTGCCATGAAAATATCAAATCAACTAAATCCGAGGCTTGTATTAATTGACCACGTTGCAATCATTAAAAAACCTTTACCATCTTAACACATTTTGAGTCAGGCTCCATGAATAAATTGACAAAAATTTATTTCGAATAAATCTACTTGCTACAAATATTTTCCAAACATAATAGTCATCAATCTTT
>APFE031645618.1:0-14244 GCA_000404065.3 Pinus taeda | reverse complement strand
AAGGATCCCTAAAGGTTCACTAATGGTTCTGTTAAAAGCTTTCAGATTCTGCGTAATAGGCACAAGCTGAGGGGAACCCAAAGCTTTCCAAGCGGTTGAGGATAAATACTAACAGAAGCACCTTCATCTACCTGTGTGCGATGCATGTCCCTACCACCAGCCTTGACAATGATTTGGAAAGGGATGGAGGAAGGAAGACGAGGTTCTGTCAGTCTGTTCCAATCAAAGGAAAAGACCTCAGTACTTGGAGGGAGTTCTGTAGAAATGCCCCCCGGCATAGAGGAATTTGATGTAACAAAAAGAACCTGAGCGGTATGAAGTTCACTCTCTAAAGGGAAAGCGGGATCGATCGAATGTGAAATTGAATTGACCACTTGATCAACTAATGGATCATCAACCTGAGTGACATGAGTTTCACTCTCTAAAGGGAAAGTGGGATCGATCGAATGTGAAATTGAATCGACCACTTCGTCAGTTGACAGTAGGTTGGGTAAAAGTTTACGGTAACCAGTTGGAAATTCTTGCTGTGGAACAGGAAGGTTTTCCAACAATTTTGAGGCTTCATCCATGTCAGGGCAAATGTGAGTTTGATGACTCCCATTGCATAACTTACAAGGAAACCTAACTTTACCCTTTTTCCCAGGAACCTGACTATCACTGGTTGATGGATCAATGAAAAGTTGATGAGATTTTTCTGACCATACTTCCAAGGCCTTTGGAATACCAGGACAATTGATAAGGAAGTGGTCACCCTTACAAAGCCTACAAGGGTATTTGGGTTTACGATGCATGTCGGAATTTTCCTCAACACAACTAACACTTATAGTCGTGTTTGGTTGGTTGACTTCTTTCTTATCTTTCTTCTTCTTCTTCCTCCTCTTCTTCTTCCCTTTCTTCTTCTTCTGAGCCACCTGGTTACTAGCATCGAGGCTTTTACCAAGCGAAGAGGAAGAAATGGAGGAAGAAAAATTAGGCGAAGAAGGTAAAGGGTCAACAGAAGGTTGGTGATGTTGAGATGGTGAACTCTGTTGAGGTGAAGCATTCGGTTGAGGTGGAACAATTGAAGTATTTGGGCCAACGAAGTTGAAAATAACCATATCGGTAAACCTATTGTAAATCCAGGTAATGACAAAGTAGCCATATAAGGAGGACCAACATTTCCAAAGAAAGGAAAAGTACTAGGATCCTTGTTAAGAGGGGTTCCTTGGTTGGTAAATTCCGGAACATTTGCCATTATATTCAACTTCAGTGAATTTTATTAACAATTTAAAACTAAAATTAACAATTCACAATTTACACCTAACAATTAAAATTCACAATTCAAACCTATGGTCTATAAAAGTAAAAACAAACAAATTAACACGCGCTATCAAATCTAGGAGTCAAACCACACACAAACAATAACTTTTCATACCGAAGACACTAGTTGGTGATGAAATCCAACGTCGTAGAATTCAATACAGAAATAGCAGTTGGAACAGTTACCCCGACAACCTGCTTAATGAATAGACTGGCACAAGTTTCTCCACTAAACCATCTGGAGTGAAGAGAACCCCCCAAAAAATTCAAGTGAGTCTAGCCGACATCTGCTCCAGGTACAGTGGGATCTTCCCTCCACCGTCACCTTAGGAAGAATCCTATAGAATATGGTCACTATGGTTACCAACAGAAACAAATATACCCGGGGGAACAGTCTATGATCTGATACACACGCAAGGGAAGAGTAACAAAGTTCAATCCCCTTGAAGGCTCCTTTACATAATCCAAGGTTTACCAACAAGTGACCCCAGGCTCCTCGACAATGGTTAATCCGAGGTTTACCGTTTTTAATACGTGTATATCTGCTATCGTTCCCAATGAGGAAGGATTGATTCCCACACTGGTTTAGATATGATCTCGTGCTTCTCCTTTAAGAGGAGCTTTCCCAGAGCATAGTTGTAACAATTGGAATTTATCTCCTACCGCAAGATACAGCTACTTGTTTGTTTTACTGTCTTGGAGAGTTAACTAAAACCTATTCCAAGACACTAACCTAAGCTAGATTGGTGGAAAGAGTCCTAAAACTGTAAAAATTACTAGATGAAATTTAATTAAGCGTTGTGTTATTTAGGCTGTTATTACTAAAAAGGGTAAATGGATATGAAACCAATGGTGTTATGACCCGACCCAAAACTGAATGCAATCGACTATGATAATGTAATATTTTCAATTCGATGAATCCTAACTAAAGTAAGGAGAGAGTTTCCTTTCACTTCCAACAATGCAAAAAATTGATCACTAAGAGAAAATATAACAAATTATCTAATGCACTAATTTCTTCAAGAAAAACTAATGCAAATAAATTCCAAAATAGTTTTTTTATTTTTATTTTTGTGTGTTAAAAACAAGCATAAAAATATGTAAATTCAAATAGAAAACTGATCTAAATCTACGATTGATTTTTCAGAATGTAAATTATGCAATTGTAATCTATGCACAATTCACTTGAAAAGTATGCAAATGTAATCTATGCACATTTTTCATTCATATTTTGAAAATGAGAATTCTAATCATGCAAATGTGATCTATGCAAGAGAATTCTCAAACACAAGATGATTCTAATGTAATCTAAGAACTAATCAAGTGCAAGTCAAGAAAATTGGGTGAGAGTTCCAAAGATCAAAAATAAAAACACTCAGAGGCGATTAACACTCATACACTGAGACAAACCTCCAAGCAATGACCAAAGGAAAACAAATTAAGAATTTCTCAAAAAAGAGACTCAAAACACCCAATTGATAAAAGCTTAAAACATGAATGCCAATGGAATTAACCTAAGAAAAGTTCCTGACAAGTCACGTGCAGATCTGGGAAGAGGCTAACAACTGCTAAACCAAAATAAAACTAATTTAAAGAGTAAAATTCAAAATTTTCAAAATTTTAGCAGGGTACACAGGTTCAGAGTTTACACAGGTGCGTGTACGCTCTATGTGCAAAGTAAAAGTGTGTACAGGTACGCACTGTGATACAAGCACAAACTGCGGACTTCTCCTAAAGTAATGAAAAGCAAAAACAAACCTAGATCCACTAAAACCACCCAAGTCCACACGCAACAAGCCAAAAACATAACAAAAAGAGAAGTTTCTCAGGTCAAAGTACAAACAAGGAAAACAATCAAGTCCCCAGCGGAGTCGCCATTTTTTCACGCGGAATGAGTTGATCTTTCGGACAAGATAGACCTTCCTAGAATCTAAAGAAGACCTAATGACAAGCAAACCATCCAGACACTATCTTTCTCTAAATGTGCTTTTATAAATAATGGCAAACAAGTGTGTTTAAGGCCTACCTTATGTCCAACGTAAGTTTGGGGATGCCTTTGCTTCTTTGATCCAAATGAGTTCCTTTATCACAAACCTGCAAACACAAACAAGGCAAAAAATTAAATAGCACTTGAAAAACCAATATTATAAAACATATTTAACATGAAAGTCAAGGAGTCCATGAAACAAATAACATGAGATACTTGATGAGAAAAATGAGCCTGATTGTATTAATTCAAAAGAAGAAGAACTTTACAACCTTTGCCTTGACGCTGTACAAGCTCCTCCCAGGTTCCAACAAGAAGTCTCCTCTACTTTGACAAGCTTCACTCACTCCCCAATGAAGCCCAAAAGGTATGTGATCTCTCCTCTTAAGCTCAAATAGGAATTCTTGATTTCACCAACATTTACCCTAAAAAATGTTTAGCTTCTAACCTCCCTAGCCACTAACCTAATGCCTCAATTTATAGTGCAATGGAGGGTAGTTACTAGGTCCTCCTTCAAAGGGATAGAATCCTCCTTCAAAGGGATATCTCCTCCTAACAAGGGCTCCTTCTCTTATGGAATGCATGAAACACTTTGAAGAAAACAATCCACGTCAAAATTCCTTCTAGAAACTCTAGAATTAACCCAAAGTGAGTTTTTTAAGATAAAAATTGCGCCTTTTGACTTTCACAGGGGTACGCACCCTCCCCTTTACATACAGAGCATATAAGTATGCAGATATTCTGAACAAAAGGTGCGGGCCCGCAGGCAAAAGTGAGAGAAAGTGCGGAACCAGAGTTACATTACTTTTTTGATGTCTTTCTCCCATTTCTAAAGCTTGTTTTGAAGATTTGAGGTCTGAGACTTGCTTAGGAAGCTAGCATAGGTGGTGATAGACCCATACCGAGTGCAAATAATCAAGGTGATGATATTTTTGTGTAACAACGAGTATCACTTAAGAGGGAGCTCAAGTTGCACGCAGAGGAGGAATTTTTAGTTCGTAAGGAGGAGGACCTTCAAACTGATGTGGAGTAGCTGCATGTAGAGGACCCGGGAGTGGAGACATCCACTCATGCAGAGTTCCAGAGATGGGCAGAAACACTCAAGGGAAGTTGACAGGTTGATGCTGGATGCGAGAGAGAACGTGGGATAGCCATCTTCCCAGTGCAGATAAAGGAGGTCACTCGAGCGGTACATTGGTTACATGGCCCTGGTTGGGGAGTGTGTAGAGTCCAAACCTTCTTCATTCAAGGAAGTAGTGCAACAACCAGTCTGGGTTGATGCTGTGGTGGAGGAGTATGACTCCATTGTTCAAAACTGTGTTTGGGATGTTTTCCCAACACCAGAGGAAAAGTCAGTGGTGAGTTCTCGATGGCTTTACAAGGTAAAGTAGGTAGTTGATGGTAGTGTTGAGAAACATAAGGCAAGGTTTGTTGGCCATGGTTTCTCATGGGTCGAGGGGATTGGCACTATCATCTTGGCACTATCATCTTAGGTGGGTTGGAAGATCCATCAGATGGATGTGAAGACTGCGTTCCTCAATAGAAAGATTGAGGAAGAGGTGTACATTGAACAACTGGAAGGTTTTGAGACCTTTGATCATGGGTCGCATATGTGCCGAATCAAGAGGGATTTGTATCGACTGAAGCAAGCACCTGGTGCTTGGTACACCGGTATCAATAGCTATTTTACTGGGTTGGGCTTCACCAAGAGTGAAACAAATGTGAACCTTTACCACATCATGGTAGAAGGTAAGACATTGATCATTATTCTTTATGTTGATGATCAGTTGATCAAGTCTTATAAGGAGGACCTTGCAAGAGAGTTTGAGATGAAAGACATGGGTCTTATGCACTACTTTCTAGGCATGGAAGTGTGGCAAAAGGATGGGGAAGTGTTTGTGTCTCAAGGCAAGTATGCCAATGAGATACTTAGGCGATTCCACATGGAGAAGTGCAAGCCCATGTAGACTCCTCTGGCTAGTAAATGGAGGAAGGAGGATGTTGCTTAAAGTGAGGTAGCAGCTGTTACTGTTTATCGGCAGCTTGTGGGTTCATTGATGTATCTAGTGAACACATGACCAAATTTGTGCTTTGTGGTGAAAAGTTGAGTCAAGCTATGGATCAACCTACCAAGCTATTTTAGAAGGAAGCAAAGCATGTGCTGAGATACCTCAAAGGAACATCTCAATATGGATTGTGGTACAGACGAACAAAGGGAGTGAAGCTTTAGGGCTTCACAGATGTAGATTGGGCAGGGAGTCCATCAGACTGGAAGAGCACTTCAAGAGGAATCTTCAACCTTGGTTCAACTGCAGTTTCTTGGTACAACAGGAAATAGAGGCGAGTTGCACTTAGCTCAACAGAGGCTAAATACATGGCTGCTAGTTAGGCAACATGTGAGGCCATTTGAATGCGGAAGATTCTAGGTGGATTGTTTGGTCAGAGGATGTATCCAACTGTGATCTACTGTGATAATCAGAGTTGTATCAAACTCTCTGAGAATCCAATATTTCATGACAGGTCCAAGCACATCAATATCTGGTATCATTGTCTTCGAGACTGTGTGGTGAAGAGGATCATGTTGTTGTTGTATGTTTCGACCAAGGAACAGGATGTAAATATTTCGACAATGGCATTGTCAAAATGCAAGTTTGAGTTCCACAGGGACATGATTGGGGTGACTGATAATCCCTTTCATGTTGAGAGGGAGTGTTGGAAATAGCAACAAGAAATGATAAAAAGAGAGGTGCTAAAAATAGCATAGCTATAAATATCATTTCAGGAAACATTCCAATTTTTGTTAGTCCCTAAACTAAAAGTGAGAATTAAAAGTCGAATTTGATCTTAGTAGTTGTTTGTAAAATAATTAATTAATTCATCTTGAGTTAATTAGTTGTATAAAATCAAACATGAAGTCTATGTGAAGACATGCAACAGTTTCTCCTTTGATTGAAGAAGTTATCCCTTGATTAAGGAGATCATGATGAGTTGTACTTTGAGTTGTAATTAGTTAGCTCAATTAACTGAGTTAAGTCCAGTTAGATTAGTTCCAACAGTTTGTGGAACTGGTTGTGAGTTCAGTTAGTTAATGCATGCATGCATGTAACTGTTGCACTTCAGATAACTGAATATTCTCTCATAAATAACTCATGCATGTCAGTTCAGTCAGAGACCCAGTTGGGATTAGATGATGGGACAATGTATTATCAGTTGCAGGAATATTGTATTGAGGATATCTCTTGCATGCAGAAGGAATTCATTCCTTGTATATTGTGCAGTTACTTCTGAGCTTGGTGAGTTGTGTGAGAGGTCAATTCACACAGGTGGCAACCAGAGGACCTAGGAGAAACTGCACAAGGAAATAGGAGGCTTGGAGGACTAAGAGAAGGCATATTTTGTGTCTATTCAATCTATGAGCAACATTGAGGGATTGTACTGAGAGCTGAATATCTTGTGAGATAAAGTTTTGTGTAATCCAGACATATTTCCACTTCTATGATAATACAAAGATTAGGGTTTTTAGCTGAGGCTTTTCCCAGAATATTCTTCTATGTTCATGTGTGATTGATTTCTCATTCTCTGTTATATGTGTTCTATTTGATCTTGGTCAATATCGATTAAGCTTTTGCAAGTTTGTTTTTAGAAGTATATCAAGTATTTTTCTTTAGTATATTGCATAATCAGGTGATCTACAATGGGAAATTCTACACAGGTCGACCTCACTCTTTATGGACACTATCAATTGAGTGGAACACTTCTGCTAGACCGACGATGCAAAAATAGAGAAGGAGTCACAACGTAGAGATGGGGACGATGGCTAATTCTTGCTCTGTCATGCCATGGCTTAGGGCATTTTTCCTTCTCTTAACTTCAACAAAATCGGCCACAATCATAGGGAATGTTGAAAAGGTGAATTTGATCCCCATTCTCTAAAGCATGGTGATCCCCTCATTATCTCTTGTTAGGCATTGGGTGATGGGCACCACTACCCTCTCGTAAAATGGCAGCCATGCGAGAGAGTCAGCAGGGAGAAGATGGAGAATGATCCTACAAGTATTTAGAAGTTGTTGAAGCTGAGCCTCCCATCCATGGTCTGGGCCTGTAAAATGATGAACATGTTTTTTTGTGTGACCTGACTTGATTAGAGATTTACAGTTGAATATGGGCACTGTTCAGATAATAAGTTTGAGCCCCTCGATGTATTCAATGACATAATCCTCTGCAAGGCAACCGTCCTCCAAATATCTGGGCTACACCAATCCTGCAAATATTTTCAGCAGCTTTTGTAAATTTATCAAGAAATCTTCCTTCCTTTGAACCTTGTAATTTTGTATACAAGTTTGAACTGTAGGGCAATAGGATTTCTGTATTATCCCTAGAGGCATTGTCAAATGCGAAAAGCTAGTGTACATTGAATTAAGCCAAAATAAGTTGACTGGAATGAACCCTCATGAACTGGCAAGTCTTCTCTGTCTTGATGTTCTTCATCTGTCCCATATTGCCCTCACCAAGATGGTTCCCCTAGAATTCCATAATTGTGTTCCCTTATAATGTTTCAATGTCTCCTTCAATCATCTCTCAAGCCCTGTGCCTTCAGATGGGCTTTTTAGGAGCATAGACAATAATGTTTTCGCAGGAAACCCAGGTCTCAGTGGCAAAGTTTTGGCAGAGTCTCAATGCATGAGTTTAAATGACCCTTAACTCACCTCTTCCTCATATTACATGTTACATACTAAGAAGAAATTTCATAATATATGGGAGATTATATGGTTGCCTAGTCTAGTAGTATTCATTCTCATAATTGGAAAAACATCCTACTATAGCCAGTTTATAGGTCATGCTAGTAGTGGGAAATACAGGGAGGAAAAGCTTGAAGATGACTAATGGAATATGAATGCCTTCTAGGAACCGATTCTTACAATAGAAGATGTTCTGGAGCGTTTGGAGAGTGCTCACATAGTGGGAAGTGGAGAAACTAGCACATTTTATAGAGAAGAAATGCCAGTAGGCAAAGTGATTGCTGTGAAGAAGTTGTGGAGAGTTGATAAAGAGGATATTAATCAAAGGAGATCAATATTAGCAGAGGTTGAAATTCTCAACCTACACTATGAAGAGTATCTAGCATAATCTTTCATGTCTCTGTAAGGCCAATATGGTTGCAGCACTATGAGATTTTATGATACTGGGAGGATCCTTTGCCAATTTAATATTATGTGTCCCTCAAAGGCATATTACAATTGATCACAAGCCTTGGAAAACTTCTCTGGCAGAAACCTGTGCAAAATCCAAACACATATGCAAGTGTCATTGGAAATACTTGCGAGTGCATTGGAAATATTTATGACATTTCCTTTGGTGCAAATGCTAATTATATATATTTTTAATTTTTATTTATTATATTTATGATAACTTATTCTCTTAGTTTTTAAATATTATTAATTTGTTATATTGGCATGAAGATTATTTTCATTGAGTACTTTTATAAATTAGCATAAGAATATTTTTCTTTATCATTTGAACCTTACAACTAATCCATAGATAAAATAAATATATTTTAAATTCAAAACACATTTTAATTCCAATATCAACTAATCCATCGATAAAATAATTATATTTTGAATTCAAGCATATTTTAATTCCAATATATTTTTTACATTATATGAATATGGTGTGTATATTTATGAATTAAAATTATCAATCCACTAGGTTATATTGTGATAAATTATGATAAATATAATTTGAAGGGCAGTTTTAATTTTGGCCTTTCTCACTGAAATTTAGTAAATACAATTTTGGATAAAATTAATTACACGACTCAATTATGATTTTAAGAAATTCCTATAAAATTTATAACAAAGTGAATCACGAAAACATACTAAGAGAAAAAGAAAAAACATCTAATGTTTAGATATGAGTTATTTAAATACCAATTTTTGGTAAATAATAAATTATGATTAGTGAGATAACCTGTGCCATATTGATGAGTAAGTGCAGCAAAGGAGGCATGCTTATGGAATGTCATTTTCTAGAATACAAAAGTCAATGACAATGATGATGAGAATTTTCTTCGTAGTGTTATGGTTCTGAGGGCATTCAATGCTTTGACTCTTCAGTTTTGTAGGACATGTGTTTTTTTCTCGATTTTTATGTCGACGATGTAGCTTCTTTGTTAATTGGTATCTGGAATGTTGGATTAATCACAATTTTCCATGCTACATAAACACGTACCCAATTCTATATTTATTTGCACACTTTCAAAGTTTCACAAAACAGACTGCTTCTATGCTTAAATTTTTAAAATCTGAGACAACCAGGTAGCCACCATGGTTTTGATGTAAAACTTCTAATGAGAATAAGAACAATTCATTCAACTAAAACATTAATCTTTGAGAAATTCAATAAAGCATTTGACCTATGTGTAGGTAACCAGTTAGTTTCACTTATCCTCTTCTCTAACCCGTTCACAAGAGAAATCCCTTATAATCTTACAAATTGTCCCACGCTGCACAGAGTCGCGATTCAGTAAAACAAGCTCAGTGGCCACATTTATTTTGGATTGGGAAAGCTTGAAAAATTGTCCTTGTAGACATGTCATGGAACAATCTCACTGGATATTTTCCTTTCGATCTCTTTAATTCACCTACAATAGAGTACCTAAATGTTTCTTATAATCTAATGCAAGGAAGCCTTCCTCCAAATATCTGGGCTACACCAATCCTGTAAATATTTTTATTACCTTTTGCAAATTTATCAGGAAATCTTCCTTCCTCTACACATTGCAATTTTTGTATACAAGTTTGAACTACAGAGCAATAGGATTTTTGGTAGCATCCCCATAAACATTGTTAAATGCCAAAATATGGCGTACATTGAATTGGGTCAAAATAAGTTGATTGGAGTGATCCCTCCTAAACTGGAAAGTATTCCCTGTCTCAATGTTCTTCATCTATCCGATAATGCCCTCACTGGGACGATTCCACTAGAATTCTAGAATTGTGCTCCCTTAGAATGTTCAAATTTCTCTTTCAATCATCTCTTAGGCCCTTCGCCTTTAGATGGGCTTTTCGGAATCATAGACAATAATTTTTTCACAGAAAACCCAGGTCTCTATGGCAGAGTCCTAGCAAAGTGTCCATGCTTAGATTTAAATGACCCTTACCTCACTGCTTCCTCATATTACACGCTAGATACTAAGAAGAAATTTCATAATATATGGGAGATTATATGGTTTCCTGGTTTAGCAGTATTCATTCTCATAGTTGGAAAAACATGTTACTATAACTATTTTATAGGTCATGCTAGTGGTGGGAAATATAGGGAGGACAATCTTGAAGAGGACCAATGGAAGATGACTACCTTCCAAGAACTGAGCTTTACAATAGAAGATGTTCTGGAGTGTTTCGAGAGTGCTCACATGGTGGGAAGTGGAGCAACTAGCTCAATTTATAGAGAAGAAATTCCAGGAGGCAAAGTGATTGCTACGAAGAAGCTGTGGAGAGTTGATAAAGAAGAGATTAATTGGAGGAGAGCAGTATTAGAAGAGGTTGAAATTCTCTACCTACATTATGAAGAGTATCTAGCAGAATCTTGCATGTCTCTGTATCTTGTGCTTATCCTTCAGATTCCAATTGATTAAAGGCCTTTAGAGCTTCATTAATATTACCATACTTATAGAATGCACTGACAAATATGCTATAAATGTCACTACTTGCAATGTAATCCTTGTCAAGAAATAAGCTATGGAAAGGAGGCCCTATTTATGTTTATGATTTTAAATAAGTTTAAGCATTGGTCTAGTGTAATTTTTTTACATATAGTTATAAATGGGATATCAAAAAATTCAATATGTATAGTGAAAAGAGCACCCAGGTCTAGCAATCAATCTATGATGCATGATAAAATTTTTAGCAATTTTCCATCGTTCCCTATAACATAATTCAATACATTTTGAAGGCTTTGAAGTCACTACAGATATGACGTAAAAAAAATCTCTTGTGTACTAGCATCATATCTCATGTTATTATAATTGGTTTGAAGTGAGATAACTTGTGCCATATTGATGAGTAAGTGTAGTGAAGGAGGCATGTTTGTGGACTGTTGTTTTTTGAGAGTACAAAAGTCAATGAGCATGATGATGGGAATTTATTTTGTAGTTTTATGATTTTGAGGGAATTTAATGCTTTGATACATCCATTTTGTAGGACATGGAGTTTTTTTTGGATTTTTATGTTGATGAATTAGCTTATTTGTTAATTGGTATCTAGAATGCTGGGATTAATCACAGTTTTCCATGCTACATAAACATGTACCCACATCAATATCTGTTTGCTCTCTTTCAAAGTTTATGATCATTATGTATTCATTTACCAGGATTGTTGTCCGTTTTTGAGTAATTGCTTCACAAAACAACCTACTTCTATGAATTAAATTTTTAAAATATGAGAGAACCAGGTAGCCACCAAGGTTTTGATGTAAACTTCTGATGAGAATAAGAACAATTCATTCAACTACAACATTAAGCTTTGAGAAATTCAATAAAGCATTTGACCTATGTGCAGGTAACTAGTTAGTTGCACTTATCCTCTTACCCAACTAGTTCACAGGAGAAATCCCTTATAATCTTACAAATTGTCCCACTCTGCACAGAATTAGGATTCAACAAAACAAGCCCAGTGGCTGCATTCCTTTGGGATTTGGAAAAATTGAAAACTTGTGCTTTGTAGACATGTCATGGAACAATCTCACTGGATATTTGCCTTGTAATTTCTTAATTCACCTACACTAGAGTACGTAAAAGTTTCTTATAATCCTCTTCAAGGCAACCTTCCTCCAAATATATAGGCTACACTAATCCTGCAAATATTTTTAAGTAGATTTTGCAAATTTATCAGGAAATCTTCCTTCCTTGCACATTGCAACTTTGTATACAAATTTGAACTGTAGGGCAATAGGATTTCTTGTAGCATCCCCAGAAACATTTTCAAATGAAAAAATATGGCTTACATTGAATTGAGCCAAAAGAATTTGACTGGAGTGATTCCTCCTGCACTGGAAAGTATTCCCTATCTTGATGTTCTTCATCTATCCCATGATGCCCTCATAGGGATGATTCCCCTAGATGTTCTTTTATTACAGTTTCTGCTTTTTTCGGAAATTATCATTGGGTTCACGCGTTTTAAGTTTTCCAATCTATGAGGTTAACGCGTGGGAAACATCCCAATTTTGTGAGCTTGGTTTTTATTTTCTCCGTTTAATTACTTTGATCAATTAAATTTCTCAATCTAGAGTTCATCTTTGCTAAGTAATTTACATATCATCATAATTGTCTAATATTTATTTAATAATATGATTTTGTGTTTGCGTTACAGAGGTAGTTGTGGCAAAACCTAAAATGGAGATGAGAAATGCATGGATGAAGTATCTTTTGTTGTTTATTTTAGTTTTGATTTTATTTTGTGGAGTAAGCAGTAGAATTGGTGGTGATTTCTACACAGAGCATGACATTTCTTATCAAGAGGATGCTGAAGAGTTTGTGCAACATAGAGTTGCTTCTATTTCGAGTTCCATAAAAACTCCTATTCCTCTAATTTCCATGAACTTGCCTATTACAAGTCTCCAAGAGGTGCCATCGACTACTAAAACCATAGACTCTCCGATGTCTCTTATCATGAACTCTCTTAACCCAAGTCTCCATGAGGTTCCATCAGGTCCCAACACCATAGACTCTCTAATGCCTCCTCCCGCCAT
Organism: Pinus taeda; assembly: GCA_000404065.3. Taxonomy (NCBI): domain Eukaryota; kingdom Viridiplantae; phylum Streptophyta; class Pinopsida; order Pinales; family Pinaceae; genus Pinus; species Pinus taeda. The sequence goes on along the minus strand of APFE031645618.1, from coordinate 1,211 downwards.
GAGCTTTCTAAACCCAAGTCTCCATGAGGTTCCATCGGGTCCCAACCACATAGACTCTCCAATGCCTCCTCTCGCCATGAGCTCTCTAAACCCATGTCTCCATGAGGTTCCATCGGGTCCCAACCCCATAGACTCTCCAACGACTCCTCTCGCCATGAGCTCTCTAAACCCAAGTCTCCATGAGGTTTCGTCCGGTCCCAAAACCATAGACTCTCCAATGCCTCCTCTCGCCATGAGCTTTCTAAACCCAAGTCTCCATGAGGTTCCATTACGTCCCAACCCCATAGACTCTCCAATGCCTTCTCCCACCATGAGCTCTCTAAACCCAAGTATCCATGAGGTTCAATCGGGTCCCAACACCATAGACTCTCCAATGCCTCCTTCCGCCATGAGCTCTCTAAACCCAAGTCTCCATGAGGTTCCATCGGGTCCCAACCCCATAGACTCTCCAATGCCTCCTCTCACCATGAGCTCTCTAAATCCAACTCTCCATGAGGTTCTATCGGGCCCAACCCCATAGACTCTCCAATGCCTCCTCCTGCGATGAGCTCTCTAAACCCAAATATCCAATTCTAATCCCATTAATTCTACAAAACCAATAAAATCTTTAAACACAAACCTTCCAAAAGTACTCTTCAATCCCACCTCTATCGAGCATAAAGTTCCTTGTATTCCCAAGTCCATCTCATTCCACTATCCACTAAAAAGTGTCTTTATTTCGAACATGAAGTTCTTTCTTTGTGTAATAACCACATGTTTTTGATCTACAAGGATCTAATGGCATATGATTTCAGTCTAATATCATTTGGAAAATAGCATTTCAATGTTTCTCTCTATAATTTACTACACATTATGTTTCACTTTTAATTTACTACGCATGATGTTTCATCTTTAATTTACTTTTAAAAAGCCAATTATTAAAGATATTGTTCATTAGTTTAATGAGATGTAATGTGGCTCCATTTGTGTGATTATTTTCTCACATATTGGTGTTTTACTAATTTATTCTAGTTTAACAAACGGTAGTTATAAAATTATTCCTTATTCTAACTAGATAGATACATTAATTTAATTTACAATAAAAATAAATTCTTGCTATAATTATTGACTTGTTTTAACATTCTAATTTTTCATAATTTTTTTTAATAAAAATAATGTTTGTTGTTACGAAATATTTAAGTATATCATGATGTTTATTTTACTATATATAA